>NDXB01004426.1:0-28456 GCA_002631895.1 Agapornis roseicollis | reverse complement strand
CCAGGTGAGGTCTCACGAGACCAGAGTAGAGGGGCAGGATCACCTCCTTTGACCTGCTGGTCAGGCTCCTTTCCTTGCCTGCAGTGCTGTGCAGTTTGTTTGCTTTGTGGAGCCCTGATTGCTTGCTCATGACTCTCTTCCAGCCCAGCTGGTGATTTTTCTTCAGCTGCTTGTTGATTACACAGATATCTCATGTATTTACAGCTCTGCACTTTCAGGTTGGATGAGATGCTCCTTGTGATGGGGCAGTGGTGACAAGCTCGGAATCACAACTGTGAATGCAGATATGAAAGTTGCAAGTGGATTTGTGAGCGTGGGAATGGAGGAAGTCACTTGCAGAAGTGGGAATCAGAAACCTGGAAATCGGGCCAAGTAATTAAGCGACTGGCTGGGTGCTGTACAAACACAAACCAAACAGGTAGCCCACCGTTTTCAGCTGTCAGGGGGAAGAGCTATCAGCTTTTCAGCCATGATAATCAGTGATGGGCATCCAGCTGTAATCCAGGGACATGACAGCACTGTGTTACCAATGCCTTGCTTTAAAAAAGAGCTCAAAATGCCTGCAGCTTCTAGTACTTGGAGTGCTTCAGAGGTCCTGAGTTTCCTCTTGTGACTGAGAGCAATACTCTGACATTTGAGCTAGAATTGTGTTGTACACAGCCTAGTACCCAGGATTAGAAGCTGACATAGCTTTAATGCAGGGTGCTCTGGGAGCAGAACACATGTGAAGAAAGCTCCTGTGGACCTCAGCTTTCTCAATCTGCCTCTGTAGAAGTGCTTCAGCCCTCAGAGCATCTTCAGGTCCCTCCTCAGGGCTCTACCTCGTTGTACTTGAGTGTATTATGTCTTCTGACAGCAGTGACCCCTTGTTGCCTGCTTGGTTGTAGGTACACTTCACATCTCTTGTGTCCCCTGCTTCTGTTAGAGGACAAAAAGCCTTTTGCCTCCCTCTGCACCCAGATAGGACCAGCCTAAATCACTGTCCCAGCCCACCATAAAGAAAGGAGACCCAATTTGCAGATGATGCTCCAGAGACAGCAGCACAGTTCCTCTTGTTATCCTGATACTATCCTCATCATGAGCTCCCTCATCATGGTTTCCCTCATGGTGAGAAACAGCTAGGAGGAATGAGGATCATTCCTGGCCATACATGATCCTTGTGCAACAACACAAGTCATCGTGTGGTTTGGCTGCTGTTATGAAGCCTCTATTGAGCTGAGGATGAGCCTGGGGCGAAAGGGAGGGCCTGACTCTTTGGGTGACATTCCTTGGGTGGCTGTAGGAATGATGAAGAGGAACTCTGATGGGTGATCTCCTCCACCAGCTCCTTCCTGACAGGAAGTCCTCTCGTCATGGCATGGAGGAAGTTAAGAGCGCACAAACTGAGCCAACCACAAGGGAATTCTTGACCTCCAGCATGGGCTTACAGGCTCCAATTTGGTGACTTGCTTTGAGGAACCACAAGATAACACTAAATGAGCCCATCTTCACTGGATAACTGGGTCCTGAGTTTGTGACTCTGAACTACACAGTCCCAATGGGTGAGTGCTCCCAGCCTGGGAACAAACATCAAATCCAAGCTCTTAATGTTAAATGTACTGATGTATCCTATTAAGCAAGAAAAACACCTCCTTGCCAGTCAGTGGGCCCTTGCAGTGGTCCCATCCCCTCCTTTTTTGCTGACGTGAGTGATCATTTGACCTTCTGCTGAGCTGGTTTAGGGAGCTAAACTGGCTGAGAAGCAACCCTCCCCTCCAAAAAGAAGTGATTAGACTTCACCACAGATGGTATAAGCTGGTGTTGGTGGTAGGGAGGGAATGGGAACGGGTGGTGGAGGAAGGGCAGGAACCTCAACCCCCTGACTTAGGTCAATTAAAACTGTTGTGGAATTTCACCCTGAGGCTTTAGTGGGATTTAACATAAGCAGCGCAGTGGCCTTGGCTTTTCGATGTGGCATGGGGAGAAACTGCACCTCCAGAGCAGTAAGGGGAAAGGAATGAGGGAAGGTGCCCGCAGATGAGAATGGCTTTAACTTCTAAAGAAACACACCGCTTGGCAATTACTAGAACTAAGCACATTTCAAACGTCACTGCCTCTTGCACTGTCAGGGCATATTCATTCTGAGAAAACCAGAATGTGCTGGGCTTGCATTCTCTCTGCTCGTTTCATGAATCTGCTAACGTGTTCAGAAAAGGTCCCTTTTGAAAGCCCATGTTAGAGGTGTATTAATTTTGAAAGCCCATTTTAGGGCTGTATTAATTTTGAACCTGTCAAAATGAGCGCTTGCATTGGAAACAGTGCTACGGGCTTGTCTGCATCACAAATGAAACTAAAACCCTCCCGCTGGCTGTAAGCGTGCTCTGGTCTGATTCAACTTGGGTCGATTCCAGCTGAACTCAGGCACAGGCTTAATGGGCTGCACTCTCCCTCATTCACCGTCTGATTTTGTTCCTTGTAACTGCACTTATTTAAAGATGTTTGAAGAAACCAGGCTAAATATGGGCTAAACTAAACTTCTGTTTTGCTTCTTCCTTGGCTTGTAGACAAATCCTGTGCTTAGGGCTGCAAACCCTGTGGATCCATGTATCTAATCAAAGCAGACGAGACTGCAACTCAGACTTTGCATATGTCCATGAAATATTCATGACTCTAGAAGGGAATAACCTGGGGTGAACATCACTTTGTAGGAATCTGAATATATTTGGTGTCACTGTCAGCAACAGAGGGCCTGTGCTGGTTGAGAAATGCCTCTCTCTGCTTTGGCTCTAAGGACAATACTGATTGCATTTGCCCACATTGTCATTTAATTAGAAGATTTCCATAATGGGCCAGTTAAGGACTTCAGTCCCTATTTACCCCACATGGAAGTATGTGGCTGGGAAATGCCAGCTCCCACTGGAATCAGTGTGAGTTGAAGGTGCACAGCCTCCTGAGACATGAGGCAGGTTCTTACTTGGCTACTTAATACAGACTTAAGTGCTGAACATTAATCACACCTTCATTAGATGATGCTAGCCTCTTTTTGTAATGGATTCCTTCTGAAGCCCTGTAGGTTAGGAGTGGGAAGGAAGATCAGTAATGGAACAAAAATGACCGTGATTTACAGATCAGGTTGCACACAGCTCAAGCCATGCATCAGGATAACGAGATTCAGTCTTGTTTGGTTACAAGCACTGGAGACAGAAGCAGAAAATGGGATCCACCGAGCCAGCTCTCAGGAAATGGGAAACAATGGAGTGAGGAAATCAAATTTCAGACTGCAAGGGATATATTTATCGAGTTTTCCTTTGAATTTCTGCAGAGCTTTTTGGCATTCCCTGCGCAGCCTTTTTCTTTCCCCCCCTCTATTTTTTCGGTCAGCTGCCATATGGCCGGAGGATTAGATCCCTGTGCAGCACCGTTGTTTGTGACCTATTTGTTAATGCGGGGCTGGGGTCAGTGAGAAGAGACAAATGGACTTGTCATTGCTTGGTGTGTTTTTTCAAGTGCTCTTCCTGTTGTCACTCACTGCCGTGGCAAGACCTTTGGAAGAAACTCATTAGGTAATGAGTGCTCAGCCCTGCGTGGCAGTAGTTGCTGTGTGGGTGATAGTCACGTTATGGCTGTGGAACAGGCCCTCCTGCGGCTTCCTGGCAGCTGCCCTTCACTAGGTTAGTTGGGAGGACAACCATGGCCTGCCTTGTCTGTCCTGGGAATGTCTCTTGCATGCCAGACATCGCCCCACAGCACTGCTCCTTACCCTCCTCCTCCTCGCCATGACTATCGTAGAATTATAGAATAGTTAGGGTTGGAAAGGACCTTAAGATCATCTAGTTCCAACCCCCCTGCCATGAGCAGGGACACCTCACACTAAACCAGATCACCCAAGGCTTTGTCCAACCTGGACTTGAACAACTCCAGGGATGGAGCATTCACAACTTCCTTGGGCAACCCATTCCAGTGCCTCACCACCCTCACAGTCAAGAACTTCTTCCTTATATCCAATCTAAACTTCCCCTGTTCAAGTTTTGACCCATTACCCCTTGTCTTATCACTATAGTCCCTAACAAATAGTCCCACCCCAGCACCCATATAGCCCCTCTTCAGATACTGGAAGGCTATCCCTTCCATTTCCGCTCACTGGATTTGCTGCCACATCTGCTTTCTTCACATGGACTGCTCTGATGCCAGTGTGGCTACCAGGGAGATGCCACAGCTATGGGCTGCTGATGCCAAACTCACGTTGCAAATAATGGCCTTAAACGCTGGCTCTGCCAACACAGCTGAAATGTTGTGGGAGGGGAATAATCTGATAGAGCAGCTGGAGTCAACATCCAAGGCGTGGTACGAGAGAGGGATGGGGCAGCGCTGGCATGGGAAGTTTTCTACACTAGCTCCCGGGTTTGAAATCAAAGGGCAAATAGCAACAACCTCCTGTTGTTAATACAAAATGAGGGCAATAGATCTGCCTCCACAAGTCCCCTCCCATTGTGGATGCCCCCAGGGGACCACCTGAAGGGACTGAGTTTCCTCTCACTGTGGATGTCCTCAGGGAGCCACCAAATGGATCATCCCTTTGCAGCCTGTGTACATCCCTGCTGATGCAGCTGCATTCATCGGGTTCCTTTGCCAGTGCAGCAGGAACTGTGATTGGAGGCATTAATGGGTGTAATAAAAAGTGCCATTCTGCCTGGCTGGCCTGTTTTGCTTGCACTAAGTGGCTTGATCTGGTTGATAGAGAGGCAGTTTGTTGACAGAGGTATGCCAGCTCTGTGCTGGGTTTGTGGATTCATACACTGTAGACAGATACATCTGGGATGGAGCTGGGAATGGCAAGGAAGCCACCTCCTCCTTTGGAGAGTTGCTTTTCCAGACCTGGGAGGAAGGTGCGCAGGAGATAAAGCAGGAGGAACAACCTTCTATTTCCCATTTTCTTTTAACCAAGAGTTTTCTTCTTGTTCTTTAGAGCTGTCAGCACCTAATCATTAGGATTAATGAACATGCACAGAAACATTAGGTTTCCATCGTTGCTGTTTTCTTCTTGGGAATAGGGAACTATCTTTCAGCTCCTGCAGATCCTTTATATTATTCCACCCAGACTTATTTCTGCCTCGCTCAAGGTTAAAGCTCAGCCAACATCACCCAGAACCCTCGCTTTCCCAGCTACCAGATGGCATCCAAAGCATTTCAACATGCAGCGTTTCTAACCAAGTTGGTTTTAACGCAGTTTCCTCTGTGTTTTACCGCAGTCCCAGTTCTCCTGTATTTAAACTCCAATTCCATGGCAATTTCTCCATGGGAGAAAAGGGCTGGGCTGAGTTTGCAGCGCTCAGCCTGACCTGTCTATCACTTGAAAGGCAACACCTTATGAAGCGGGGCTTTGCTCTGAGTTTCCTTTGTGCTGTTACACTCTAGTAAGGCAAGATTCCTTAGGAGTTAGGGTTTAAATCACTGGCAGCACTACCCGGAGCCAGCTGTAACAGGAGCAGAGCCCTGCTCATCAGCTTCTCCCCTGACCCACGCCAACCCTGACCATCTCCCACCAGCGACATCCCGTTTCCTTCAATTGTCCCGTGTTTTTACGATGGGAACAAATATATCCAGGAGGAACTTCAACGGGACCACTAACCTCCTCCCACCTGCTAGCCCGCTTTAGTCATTATCCCCAGCGGGAATGGATGCGTGCTCCAATGCCTGGCTCCCCTTCCCATCACCAGAACGCCCCATCCCAAAGCCTTCCCCCATCCATAACCACTGTTATTCGTTATTGCCAAAGGGGAAAGCTGCTGTCATAGCAGTATGAAGCAACAGAAGCCACTTTGGTGCACATCAACCCACCCGTGTTTTGGGGCATCCCTTTTCCTGCCCATGCTCTCCCCTCAGCATCCCGCAGCCATTCCCTTCCCTCGCAGCCGCAATGGACCCGCGGAGGAGCCGGGCACTCTCCCACCACCCTGCCCGGCCTGGCTGCGAGCAGGGAGGGATGGAGGGGCCGTGCCCGGGCTGAGGCTCCGTTCCTTGCCGTGCCCGGGCTGAGGCTCCGTTCCTTGCCGCGCCCGGGCCGGGGCCGCGCCTCGGGGCCGCGCGCGGCCGCCGGTTCCGCCTCCTCCGCCACCTCCCCCCGGCCGCCGCCATGTTGGATGGTGCGTGTGGGTGTCAAACGCAGCCAGCGGCGGCGGCGGCGGCCGGGAACCGGGACCCCCCCCTCGGCGCCTCCCGCCGGCCCCTCCCCGCTCCTCCCGCACGCAGCGCCAGGTCAGGCCGGGAGCCGCGGGGCTGCTCGGGTGCGGGACGGGGATCGAGAACGGACCGGACGGCGGAAGAGCCTCCCCCCGCCTTTCCCCTCAGCAGCGGGGTGCGGGGTGGGCGCGGGAAGGGAAGGGGCCCCCCGGGGCTTGCCTCGGGCAGGGAGCGGGGCCGCCGGGCGGCTGCGGGGTGAGGGCTGCGGCCGGTGGGGCGCGCGGCCGGTGGGGTGGGGTGGGGGTGGGGGGGTTACCGGGGTTGGGGGGTGGCGGGGCAGCCCCGGCGGGGGTCCGGGGTGTCCTTTGTTGTCGCCGTTGGGTGGGCAGCGAGTTACTGCCCATCATGGCAGCTCGGCGGCGGGGCTGTGGAGCGGGGAGCGCGCCTCCGCGGCCCGGTGCTGCCGGCGGCGGGGCGAAGGGAGGCGGGGAGGGGACGACCCGATCGCCGCGGCCGTTCGCCTCAGGGCCGGAAGGGTTTTGGCCGCCAGCCTCCGGCCCGAAGTTTGCGCCTGAGGAAGCCGATGGGGCCGGCCTGAAGCTGCGGGGATGGCGGCGGCCTGCTCCGGGGGATTGGGGGGGACCAGCGGCTGGCCGGGGGGGATGGGGTGGCGGTGTCTAGTTCTTGTTGTCCCCAGGCCTTTGCGTTATTAACCTTAATTATGGCGCTGTTTTTGACTTACTGTATTATTTTCAGTCGTCGAGTCGGTTTGGAGGGTGTGTGGTAGTGCTTTTACTAATTGTTAAGGCTTTATTTTATGTCTCTATATATTTATTTTATTTCGGTCTTTACCTGCAGTGCCTTTGATGCTACAGATAGGTCGTGGGGAATCAGTATGCTGCATTACATTAAGCATTATTGTTGCTGGGAACTATACTGAGACAAGAATTATCACAGGCTATCTAGACTGGAAGTTTCCTATTTTAATGCCTTATGGCATATTGGTAACGTTGGGTCTCAGTTTTAGTTGGCTCAGGGGTATATAATGCTTCCCCCTTATGAAGAGTGGTATCATCACCAATGTGAAAAGCAAAGTTATGTTTAACATTTAAATGTATTGGACCTGTTTCTTTCTCTTAATCTACTGAGAAAACCCTGGATTATACGCACATCCACATTTTCAACAGGAGGCCTGAAATACTTGCTCAGATCGATGAGGTGTGTTGCGGATGTTGTCACTGTGGAGGCCGACTTTAGGAGTTCAAAATGCAAATCAGGCCATAAGATTAAGTTTGATTATTCTCGCCACTGAAAGACGTGGTTTATGGTAATATGGAACTCTTGCATAATTCCAGTGTGTTACTGTGTTTTGTGAGAAAATTGGAAAATTGTGGAAGATTGGATTGGTAGGATGTAAAATGTGGCATATTAGGATGATTTTTGAGTAGAAATATAAGTCTATTGTAATACCTTTGGCAAAATACAGCCTACTTAGGAAGCAGTTCTAAATATGTTTGTCTTGGCTGATTTTTGGATCCATTATTTTCAAACAAACTCATGTGTAGTGTTTTATAGTGAAGAATTTAAGCTTTTTGATGCATTTTCTTTTATAAACTCAAAGCTAGCCAGCTAGAACTGCAAAGATAATCTTCCAAATATTAAATATTTAACTGTGTTATCAAAAATTATCAAGTACAAATGAACCATGAGTATGCATTCCTGAAGACAAATTCTGATAAGGCTGAACTGACTCCAAGTTACACATCAGGAAGTTTGACTTATGGGTGCTGATTGTAACTTCCTTGATGCTATAAAGTAACTATGTGACATCACCCAGGAATGACGATGGTTCTCCTATGCAGTGCCTTGTATTGATGAATGAAGATGAATATCTGCCTTTTAGAAATGAAATATAATGAGATACTAACAGGATGGACCTCTCTCTTTAGCAGAAGTAATTGACCCGTTCCCCGGGTAGAAGCGAGGTAATGTTGGAGAATACTTGGGCAAGAGAAGTGTGATCTGTAAGTTACCTGGGGGTCCTGTCCTAATAGAGTATATAGAGGATATATAGACAGCCAGATGTGGCTGTCTCAGATACACATCACATAGTGGATGTAACACTCACGTTGTTTTCACATCCATTATTCTTACAGTCATTTTTAATGACTAGTTGACAAACATCTGATGTCCAGTGCAAGCAGTGCTATGTAATGTGATGAGCATAAATGAATTCAGCTTGTAGCGACTGCAGCATTATTTACATAACTGGTTAATCATGCTAATTTTGTTCCAGCTGTCAGCTATTTGATTGCTTTAAAACTTGGAGCTTTTAAGGAGCCTCAAATCTTGGAGCACTGCTGTGAGATGCCAAAAGGCCTAATTTGTTACTTCATAATAATGCTGATAGTCTTTGCTTGATACAGAAATTGGTGTTTTGTTTTTGTGCTTGAGTGTTGCTTTTTTGAGAGAGAGAAATCATTAAATGATAATCTGGTTTAGGAGAAATCCATTACGGGGGAGTTATGATATTCATGATGATCTTGCTTTTTTTTAGGTCTTGTATGTAGGATGAGGAAATGGCTATTGGTTTTGCCTGGTCTAAAGGAATATAAGTTACTCTCAAATCTTTATTTAATGACTGGTACTCGGGAAGCAACTTTCAGCTCTTCCAATGCCATATTTGCAGAGCGCTAAATTGTCTCTTGGGATCTTGCTAATAGAAAATGAAAGGTGCCTGGTTTGTCTGAATATCTGTAATGTGCTTTTTCCACTTTGCTTTGCTCTGATCTATGCAGAGAGAGTATCGAAACATACCAGTATCCTGCTGTCTGAAGTGCTTCAAAGGACAGCTGGTTTTTATGTGTGTTTCAGTAGCCTGGCTGCTCATTAAGAAGACATGAGATGCTGTGGAGGAGAACAACATGTATGCTGTCCTCTAGAATAAAACCTGCTAGGTTGAACTGTAGGTCTGCTGGCATTGGTGTGCCTCAGTTTGGTTACATACTGGTATGTGCTGAATAGGAGACCATAAAAATCCCAGAATGAATCAGTTCAGGTGGCTGTTACAAGGTTGCTTTCCTGTTCTGTGGTGGGGATAAAGATTTAGAGTGCTTGTATGTCAGAATAAGTGGATTCAGAGGCCATAAACTTCAGGATGGATTTAGAACCAGGTGGTTGTAGCAGTTGAGCCTTTTGGTGAGTGGTACAGGAGGTCGAAAGTTACAGAAAAGCTGGTCTTGCTTACTTATCATTTTGCAAATCGTAGTTTAGTCTCTGGTTTCAAACTCGGGATGTGGTTGATCTTATGATGATGCTCTAAACTGTTGATAAAAGGCAAAAGATGTGGATCAAACAGTTCTAAGGTGTGTTTTATAGGTAGGTAGAGGTTGTAGGCAGGATGTAAGGAGAGAGTAGCTTAAATTAGTAAGATCAAGTTCCTTCAAACTGTAATAGGTATGTTCAGAGTTACCACCAGAAGTTAAATGCTTGTAAATATCTAATAGTGGAGCTTGTATGAATGATTATGCTAATCAGAAAAGGAGTATTAAAGTATTTTATGTTTTCTAGTTGGATTGTCGCTGCCAACTGAGATGTTTACCAGAGTTTGGTTTGTAAATGTAGTTCGTGCATTTTTACTTTGAAGTATTACTCTGTGCTTAGTGAAATGCTTTTCTTCTATATGGATAATCTGTAGCTGCCTTATTTTTTTGTGTACTGTTAGAAATATTGAACTTAAAAATGCATCACAGTACCACTGCCCCATATTGCATTAATTGTTAATAGTGTGTATATCTGTTTGCATGTCACCCAGGGCTGTTAACATAAATGCCTCTAACCAGTACCTGCAGCTTGTGTTCAAGGTCAGACTTGGTCAGCTCAGGCTGCCTTGGCTTGCAGGCTGGCTTGAACAAGCTCTTTTCAGGTGGGGAAAGGTGGGTATGGAGCAGAGGAGAGCTCAGGCATGAGCAGGCTGTACCTGTGGCTGTGCAAACACAGTGTGACTGGGCAGAACCTATCCCAGCCTGGGACTGGCTGCATCTTCGCCTTAGAGACTCCTCTTACTTCACTTTTTGGTGGAGGTGGCTGGGTAAAGTTTTAAAGCATCTCAGGTGCAGTATAGTGGGTTGGAGTAGCTGACCTTTGAAGGTCACTTTCAACCCATACTGTTCTATGGTTCTGTGTTTTGTTGTCCTGATGCATACACTTTATTTTCAAGCAATAATTCTCCCATGGTTAGGAGCAGAGCTCCCTGGGCTCCCTGGACATGAAACCTCTGCAGTTTTCTTTCACATTGTTGACTGCTTCTGTCTTTCCTCCAAGTGCTGTTTTATTAATGTCTACAGTTGCTGAGTCTTCTGTCATGTAACTGTGTAATAAATACTAAATGTATGAGGTATGAGAAGTGAACAGTTTTGGAGGGTGACTGTGCAGTCTGGTTTGGTAGATACGGTCTAAACGTGTGTTTTGGTGTGTAGACTTCTCTCCACCTCCTCCTACTCTCTTGCTCTCATAATCGCTTGTATTTTGCACATGTATTCATCTGTTCCAGTGTGTATTTGAAAAGCAGCCCTGGTTCCTCTCTCCAGTCAGGTCATATACATGTTTCTTACAGCACAGATTTGATCACCTTTAGACTCGATGTTTTGTTGGATGTTCTTTGTGAATGGAAATACCTGTTCTTGCCCCTTATGGTAAAATATTAATCTGTGAATCTTTTTCTCTTTTATGCTTATGATGCAGCACTCAATGAGCACATACTTTTACAAATCAATGATATTCCTTTGAAAATTCAAAAGCTGTTTATCAGTTTAAAAAATATGCACCTAGAGATGCTTTATGTCCATCCTTCAAGATAGATATGAGAAGACTTGCTTGCCTTGTTTGGTTTTCAGTGTAGTGCTAGTTATGGCTGATTTTGGGGCCTATTGTTCTAGGAGTGATGGACAGTGGAGTCCTGGGGTCATGGCTAAGATGCCACATCTGTTTCTCTAGAGAAACTCAACAGCCAGACATTGATTTAATCTCCCTTCAGTATAATCTTATAGAGATTTCCCTGCCATTCTGAAGATGTCACATAATGTAATGCCTTCTAAAATGGAACTGGTAGTTTTCCTTATTTAAAAAGCTGAAACCCAAACAGAGCTCAGTGCTTCTGTTTGTTGAGTCTATTCTCTTTGAGTTTTGCTACAACATCCGTTTGTACTCAGGCTAGTTAAAAATGACAGCAGGGCTGACAAAGGTGTTAGGGGAGGGAAGTTCTTTTATCTTTTTGCTTTATTCACTCTGAAATCATACTAATTTCTAGATCTAACATCAATTTAGTACTTTGTGAACCTTTGCAAGGGCAATGGTGTTTTTGTAGCTTTGCTGGAACAGAGACATTTTAAGAATCTTAATAGAGAATCGTCTAATCTTATTACAACTGCTCCTGGCTGTTTAAATCACTTCCTTGTACTTAAAGAACAATCTGTCACCAGCTCTTTCGTGATTGTAGTTTTTGTCAGATGCAATTTATCCCCCTCCGTGGTTTTGTTCTCTGTATTTCTTTTCCTGGTTGTGCAACCCTTAGGTTGGCAGCAGTTTCTTTCCCAAACAGTTCTACTGACTTCAGTGGGATTAATCGCATGAGTAATTGCTCACTGGTGTAAAGCTTGTACAGATCCTTCTTTTTAGGACCTCAGGGATAAACCCCACCAAAATAATGGATATATATACTCCTAAAATTCCTTAGGGAAAGGCAAAACAAAGGTTTTTTTAAAGGTAACTTCCTCCCCTGAGATGCAGGCATGAAAGACTCCCTCAAAGGCATTTCCTTGTAGGTTGGAAATCTGCTCTCGAGTGGCTGGTTGTGAGTTGCTGACTGGGTGAACAGGCCCCAAGCAGCATTTTAGGGTTTTATTTCTTTCTCTTTATTTTGTCTTTCAGTAGTGAAGATTTCTTCAGCCAAAAATATTGACCCAGTTGCTGCTGTAGCCGCCTTTCTACTTTCAGCTTTGTTTGGACAGGGATGAAGCTTTTGACAACAGCAGTAAGGCAGAGAGATGTGTGATCTAACCCTCTGAAATCAGCCCAAATTTGAGATCATTCATTAATCCTTATCCTTCAGTTCTAAATAGAACTATTTAACACACCTGCTTGTTCTCTGACAGATGGTCAAGGAGAATGTGCTGTGGCATGTGGTGTGTGTAGAAGAAAGCACTTCAATTATTATTTAAGAAGCAGAACTTTAATGTTCTTAATTATTCAGTTCCTGACATTGCTGCAATGTGACTGGTAGTGTCTGTTTAGAGAGGGATCTGATACACATTCCCAGCAGTAGTCAGATCCGGTGAGTCTTTAAATGCCCCTGCCCAGGTATTTCATCATTTGATTAAAAACCTCTTTCTAAATGAGTATTTGAAAGAATAAGTCTCACATCTGTTCTGTTTATCTAATGAAATACTTGCCTTCTGAGCCCACAGCGGCTTATTGCTTGGGTTTATGATTGCTTTTTGTAACATTGTGCTGCTTGCAGTGATTTTCTTTATTATTATTTTACTTAAGGGCTCGAAGTGCTTCCAGCTCATGAAATGTTACTCTTTTGCTCCTGTTGTTGAGCAGAGTTCATGAAGTTAAACTTTGGCTACCAATTCAGGAGAGCATTTATCAGCAAGGAACGATAGATAATGCCTCTGTTGGAATGCTTGTGGATAAACAGCACAGGTGACACCAAACACTTAGCTTAGAAGCAAATGCAGATCAGAAATCAGTATTTCATATTGTAATTGTAGCTTCTTAGAAGCTCTACAGCTTTATGTGTATTTTTAAAGCAGGAATTCCTACCTGCTACTCAGAAGAGCAGGAACTCTGTCATTGCACTGGAGTATAACTATACAGCTCATGGTTTTAGTACATTTTCAGCAAAGCAGCTGCTTTCTGAAGACTTCAAAAGACTAGTACTGGGTGACTCCTGGAAGATACTTGTGTTTATATGTTTACTGGTTCTCTTGGGAAGATTCCACAAGGAAGTAAGATACAGGAATGTTTAGAATTGTGTTTACTTGGCTTTCAGAAGTCTTATATTTTAGAGAAGCTGAAGTAGAAAAGCTTTTGCGGCAGCAAAATCACTTTTAGACTAGTTTGTTGCAGAGAAGCATTGAGGTATGTCATCAGAAGTTCTTTAGTCTGCAAAAGTGCTTCAGCGTTGCATTTCAGATCTACAGATCACTGGCTCCTTTGTGAAGCCCTGAGACAGGCTGAAATGAAATGTCTGGCTTTATTTTACGTTTGGCTACCTAGTGGATAATCTCCTTTTGCTTTGCCTGCTGCTTCACACACACTGAGTACCATGGTTGACATTTTGATTTCTATCTGCATAGTAGCGTCTGCATCTATTTAATTTCACAATAATACAAACATGAGTATTTGCATCAATTTTAAAAGACAGAACATGTTCTGTAACTGAAGATGTGTAACAGTGGGGAGTGCTCTGCATGGTGCAAACTCTCTGGAGTGTTGAAGAGGTGAAGAACAGCGGTAGATTCGTAGGTTGTCTTCATCAGACTGTTTCTAATTTGCTTTGGGAAAGGTTTTCTGTTCCACAGTTCATGGTCTAGATCAAGCAAAGTATGTACACATGTGCTTCACTTTGAACGCATGAGGGATCTGCTGCTCTGGGACTGGTCATTGACTTGCAGTCGATGCTGAACACAGCACATAGGGTTTTAGTGCTGTAACTTTCCAGGTGTGAATGTAAGAGACATGCTTGAACATCCTGAATGCACAAATACTTCTGTTATGTACGTGCAGGCACAAAATCCTGCTTGAATGCCTTGGGACAGAGCCAGGTTTTCAGTCTTTATTTCTTTTGCTCTGCTTGGATAACCTATATAATACTATATTGCCTTTTCCTGTCCCTGGAAATGCTGGTTTTCAGTTTAAGAAGGGGTTTCTTTTTCTTATTCAGAAGAAAAACAAACTTTACAGGAGGAACAAAGTCTGTGCCCATTTTTTGTTTCTTCTTTTCAGTTTATTCTTTATAAAAAGGCCTGAAATACACTATGAGACTTTCTCTTCTGTTGCACAAATTCCAAGCTTAGAAATGGAACAGTAGAAGGTGAGTCTTGGGTTCATTGGGGTAAGAGTAGAGGAGAAACACTGTTGTAAGTTGCCTTGGTATTCCACTGTGAGCACGCTGTACTAGCTTATACTAGGTAGCAGAATTGGTAAATTACATATGTGCATATATGTGTGTGTGTGTGTATGTAAAGTAGAGCTTTAGCTGACCAAATATATAATGGCAGTGCCCTTGGTACAGACAAAGCTTTACAATTAAAAACACATTCAGTGCCCATCAAACGTGTGAATTGGATGTGTCTTTGGGTGCCACGAGTCATCTTGTGCATCCATCAGGCTCGACCAGTCTTGTGTCCAAACTCCTCTTTTAACTATTTTAATATAATATGGTGGCTTTTGCATTTTATCCTTTCATGGGAATCCAGAGTAAAAGAGAACTAAGCCCTGCCTGCTGCTTACATGCTAAACAGATGCAAATAAGCCCCCTCCCTCTTGGTTGCATCCTCTCCTCATGGGTTCCTTCATTGTTTTGATTAAAGCAGTTCTGCCAACTCCCAGCCCCGAGGGCAGGTGAGAGGGGGAGAAAAAAACCCATCCCTGATTGCAGCTCAGTGATTAACATATCTTTTGGAGTTTGTAGTGTCATCATTTCAGAGAAAACAAAGTTCCACCAGCTTCACAGGGTCTGGGGTTGTCAGGAAGGCAAACATCAAAGTGGAGAGAAAAGAGGAGTTTATTTAAAATATAGTAGAAAGACTTAAAACAGTCATGCTAACCTATGAGAGCTATTAAAAATTAAAACCAGCCTTTGAAGCAAAGCATTAAAGATTTAATAGTATTAATTGAATGAAGCCGTGGGAGTTAAGGATGTGTAGACACATGTATATGTGTTCGAAGACATTAGCTGTATTAAGGAAGCTGAGGTATGGGGAGTTGATTTCATTGTGCTTCATTTATAAAGGCTACCTTAACAAACCCCTTTGTATTCGTGGACTTAATGAGTAGACACCATTGTAACAAAGTGTAAACAGAAGTGCAAGGGACTTGCTGTCATTTTACACACTGCACACTGCAATGGAGCAAAGAAGACCAGATTTGGGATTCCTGAACAAATAAGCCAAGACGTTTCTAATCTATACATTAAGGATAATCTTATTTCTTTATATTATTATGTCTGATTTGATTTTCCTTTTAAGACTAAATACCTTTTCCTTTCACTGTGACACGAATTGTAACTTAATACTGTTGTCCTCCCTAACAAGGTTCCTTTCCTTTTATTACACAGTGATACTCTGCCTGTAGTCCCACTCTCAGGTATGGGCTTTTTTTGGGTAGCTACACTTTAATGCTAGTTCATGATGTATTTTCTCTTAAGACTGACTGATTTTGGTTGTTTTTAGCTTTTACTGTTTGGAACTTAATTGCTGTTAGGAAAACTTCTTTTTAAAAGAATAAATAAATAACAAAGAAAAAGCAGCTTTTTTCTTTGTAAAGTCAAAACTCAAGACTTCATGTATTTGACCTGGATGTTAAGAAACAGAGAAAAGCCAGATCCTTATGTCACTTGCAGGAAAATGAGCAATGAAAGTTGCTTGCAAGCGTGCAGGTGGCACAGCAAAGGAAACTGGTGTCCAGAGGGGAGCAGGAGTTGACTGGCATGGAAATATGGGTGTGTAGAGGCACAACCAACCTCATCAAGATGGATAACAAAATTGAGGGTGATCTTAATACATTCATTTTTCCTCCTTCAGGAAGATGGTTGCTGACAGTACAAGGCGGCTGTTTGAGCTCTTCTTGCTGCAAATGTAGTTCCTAAATGATTCAGCATGATAGTGTACCCACGCATTATAGCATTATTGATGAATTCATTACCCTCTGTTAGCTGATGGATGTTAATGGGCTAGAATTTCCTCTGTGCATTTGCACTAGATGGAATGCTCTTAGGAAAAAATAAAGATCAGAAAATGGAGTGGGTGAGTTTTAAAGTTGCTTTCTTGTTCTGTTTATGAATCTAAAGGCAGAGAATGTTATTAATGACTTACATTAAAGCAGTAGTTAATGATCAACAGTGCAATGCTATCAGGCAGCTATGGGAGGTGCGAATAGTAGTAGTACTACACGGGGGATTTACTTGCATCTTTTTTCTTTCCCATGTCCCAGGCTATAATCAGCTGCTTCAGAAATATCAGAGGCTTGAGTTTTGGCTTACATGCGGTAGGTGTTGTCTTCTATGTGTGGACTCTGCAGGGCATGTGTAGTCTCCAGGGCACGTACAGAGCTGCTGGTTGCAGAGTATCAAAGCTGAGAGGGTATAACATGTTCTCTGCAAGAGATGACTGGAGGAAAATGACCTTTAATAATGGAACAGGCACAGATGCTTTTGAGTAACAAGTCTGTCATCCTCTATGAGAAGAGCAAGCTAGCTCCCACTCAAATCATTTTCCATCTAAATAGCCAGAAGAGATAAGGGAGTAGGTAGTAAGTTACTGTAGAGGATGGATTCAGAAAATTTGAGGAATTGTTATGCTGACAGCTGAAAACATCTGCATGGGAGGGTGTGGGATTCACTGGCATCATCAAGCCAGAACATTTTTTCCTAATTCTACAAAAATCAACAAACCAATAATAATAAAGCAAAAAAATTGCAAATCTCTGCAGGTGTGAGTAGGGATGATCCTGATTAGTGCCTGAATGAAGGAATTGGGAAGGTTTAAGTAGCATAATGAGGAAAAATCCTTATGTCAAGTGTGCTGATTTATTATATTCTTTGGTCATTTTAGTGAATTACTTCCATCAAAGATGAACCAAAGAATATAGCTCAGAATCAGGAACTGGGGCAGCACAGAAGTAGACCCAAGTGACTAGCAGTATTATTGAGTGCTGTTTTATGGTAAGCATAACCCAGTCTACGTCCGGACTGCTGCTGACAGGGTTATTACGCTTGTCCTCTGCCCAGCAGAGCTCCTTTGGGATGGAATTGCTTTTCCTGTGGTGATATAGGCATGATAGACAGCTCTGTTAGGAAGAGGGAAAAGAGGTAGGGTTGTTTGGCAAAGGTGATGTGTAGAGTATGGAAAAACACAGTAATAAGGGGGAAAGCTGAACAAGTGTTGCATGACAGATAGTTAAAGATCAATGCAGGAGGCACTGATTGAAAAGTGGCAAGAGGTGAGATTTTAAGATGGTAGCCAATTCTGAAAGAGTAGAGGACCACATTTCCTTCTTTCCTGTGGCTGTCTTCAAAAACAAAAGAAACAAAGTGAATGTATCACTGTTACTAGTGCTAGGTGGTAAAAGGTGATTTCCTAGAAAACTCACCTCTTGCAGTTACCTGATGAAAACAAGCTCCAAATCTAAGCCATCATCTTTAACTTTTACTACCAGTATGAGCTTTCAAGGTGCAGCTTTACATTTTGCCTGGCGAAACATAACTAGAGTGGCATTGAATGTTACTTCTTTTACTTGTGGTGTATTTTAAAGTAATGAGGATGACCTTGGGATTAATCGCTTTGGTGACCTGATCTGTCAGCTCTCTGTCTCCCGCTTGCCTGCCTTGGTGTGTCAGATCAGCTCACTGAACTGATTCTAGCTTAAGGTCTGGTGTGAGGGACAGGGAGGTGGCATGTGACAACAGAGCAGGTAGGAGTAGGACGCTGCCTTCAGTAGCAGCCCTCAGCCAGCCAAGAATCAAGTGTAATGTGAAGCCACATCCTCAGTTTGTCTCTGAGCCTGACCGCTGAGCAGTAAAGCCTGGTGTAAAATCCCGGGGTTTGGCCAAATCTTTCCTGCAGTGTAGAACATGGAGGATTTTAAGGATATGTATTTTCTGCTTTACAGTTTTGTAGTAACTTCAATTAGTCCTGAGCATCCAAATGCATGTAGCTTAATTTCTGAGGGTTAAAGTAACCCTACATTAATTGTTACCAGTCGTGATAGTTGGATAAGACCATGTGTTGACTTCTCAAGATGAATGTGCAAATCTGGTGGCTGTGAGGGATGGTGCTTGAAGTTTTATGCTGTGGATGGGCATTGATGAATGTAGGTAGGATGTTAAAATCAATCTCCATTTTCTGCACAGGCTTATAGCTTGTGCTAGCAGCCAGTACAGTTAAGCTGAAGAAAATAGTAGTGTTTGGATATATGGACAGATATGGCTTTGCAGATCATTCACTGTTCCTTGAGCAGTCCTTTTCATTAAAAATTCATGTCCTAAAAGTATTCATTAGCCTCAGCTTCTACCAGTAGTAACATGGAGAGTTAAACCTTTGTCATGATGAGCACTTGCCTTTGGCCTAGTGGATTTATTAATGTGGTTTTGTGTGTGTGGTGTGTAGGTGGGGAGGAGGAACTGCACACAGTGACGTCTGCTTCATAATAATAACGCGCAAACTGAATTTGGTTGCTGAAGTCACTGGATAATTGTAAGTAGCAGGTACCTTCCCAAAGTATCAAGTCTGATATGTGAGCATAGATATATATGAATCCAGTAGGACTTGTCGACTTTGAGTTTTAAAAGTTGCAATTGTATAAGAAAACACTGTGGCTTAAAGAATGCAGGTAGCATTTAGTGGTTTTGCAAGCTTTTAGGTTGTGTTATTTGCAGTTGCTCCTGTACTCAAGCTGATCTAATTGGGCTCTGAGCTGTTGGGAGAGAAGATATAACAGCTTCCCTTCAGCAGGTGCCTGTCACCCACTAAGCAGCCTAAGTGACAAGGTTCTAAGGCCCATTTTCTGGCAAGAATATCAGATACCTTCAAGAATGGAAATAGGGAAGGAGAGAAATGTCTCCTACTGTCTTTAATTCAGTTGTAAATTCTACTTAAATATACGCAGTGAGCTGAGTTGATTTTACATTGGTATCTTTTTGTCAAGGCACACATTGGGTGATACCTTTCTTTTCCTACTTCTCTATTTGTGAGAATAAAAGGCAAAATGCTTCCATTCAAGCAGGTAATCCCCAGAGCACAAACTCCTTTTGAGAGCTTGGGAAGGTATTTTCACAGCCGTGTTGGATTAATTTGCATTTAGAACTTTCAATTCAGTGCGTAATGGCTTGACCTTACTCTGTCTGTAATTCTGCAGTACTCTTACTCATTACACAGCTGGTACTTGCTGTATTACTGCTGAAAAATAGACTGAGATGTGCATAAAATGCAGGTAGTGCTGTCAGTACCACTTGACCCTGCCACAGGAGGAGGAATGTGTTATTTTTAAAGGGATGTTGGAAGCTTGTAAGCCTAAAATTAGATCTCCAGTAGTAGGTCGGATTTGGATCCATTTGTAGCGATCTCCATGGCTCTTGCAGGGGCTGTCCCTTTTTGCAGCACTTCAGAGCATATTTGCAGCTTCTTTGCATGCTGTCAGTAATTCCAGCTGCATTACAGGCTGCAAAATGAAATACTACTTGATGATCTTAAAGGTATTTTCCAGCCTGGTTGATTCTATGGTAACTGTGAATGTCAAAGCAGCAGCAACTCTAGTGTGGTGGGTCCTGAATTAAAGCGACCAGATAGTGCTACTGTATTCTCTGCTCTAGGTTTCTACTCCTTGTCCCCTCTTTATGTAGACTCAGAGTAGTGAGATAAGCTCTCCATTAAGCTCTAATATTGCTTGGGTAATTTAAGTAGACCTGTAGCCAGAAAAGGTGGTGTAGAGAGAAACTGATTTTACATCTGTCTATCTATTTTATGGCTATACAAGGTGGAGTTACTCTCTGGGAGGCTGAGGCAGGACTGTAAAATCAGTGTAGGATCTAACCTTGGGCTTCATGAATATGCATAAGTCTGCAGGAGAATTATCTTCCAGCATTAACTCTTTGAATAAAGAAATGATTTGGCCACCTGCTGGCTGTGAAAGCTGACCTTGTTCTCTCATTTGTAAAAGGGAGTGGAAAGCTTCCAAAACTTTGAATTTTCAACCATTTCCTCTTCTCAGAAATGACCCTGAAGAAGACAAGCATTTCAGCTGTGAAAAATGGAAATGAAACCTTTCTGCTGGCGTTAACCCTGGTCTTCAACCCACTTGCCAATCTGTATTTGTAACTCATTTCCTAAATAATGTTGAAGCTTGAGGAAGGGCATTGATGGTAATTTCAGTGTCTTCACTTTACTGTTTTCTTCATATGAATTGATGTTTTCTCTGCTGTACAATGACAAGAGGGAGCTAATAAGTGTGGTGCTTGTTGGCTTTTATATATAGTGCCAAGCTTCTGTGCTTCTCTTAGTACCCTTCTCCAAGTGACCACAATGTACAGTTGCGCCTCTTCCTGTTTGTTTTTGGGAACAATGTTTGTATTGCAGTAGGGGATCATACTGTAGGTAGGATAACGATACCCTCTGGTCATCCAGTTCTGTAAGAATTATGTATGAGTAGGGAAAGGAGAAAGGGAAAGAGAATTAGCTATGTTTGAACATTTCTTTGTGGGATCCAGTATAAGGAAAGCCTTTGCTATCTTTTTTTTCTGGGTTATTATATTGAATTTTAAATAAAGGCTTGTGCTTAATTTCTTTTTATCAGACATTTCTGGTTTGTGTAAAACAGGACTTTCTAAAAGCACAGGGGGTTTGGTTTTGTGCAAATGATGAGCTATAACAAGAAAACTAGGATGTGAATTTATGGTGGGGGGCAATGGGAATCCTTTTCCTTGCCACAAATAGAAGCTGATTTACTGTTAGGATTGGGGTCATGTTTGAATGCATGCTTTTTGGTCTGTGCAGGTGTGGTGTCACTGTCTGTCTGTCTTTATGTCTGGGGGAACTTCTTCCTCGCTCAGCATCTGGCAATGCTTTCCTCTTAGCCTCATTCTTTGCAGACTGGTAAGAAGTGCTTTCCACGGCCTGGCTTCTCTGATTTATCCTGGAATTCATCAGGTCCCTGAGGGATCCCTGCCTCTGTCACTCCAGCCTGATAGCAAAGAGAGCAGATTGGGATGGAAACTTGTAGTCATCTTTTCATGTAGTTCATGAAAGGGGGGATATTTTCATGTAGATCAGCATGTCTATAGAGATTTCTTCAAAATCACAGAATGAGTAAATTATCTGCTTTCAAAACCCACTTTTTATGTGTGTCACAGTAAATGTCTACCACACGTTGTCAATAATACCATTAAAACTTTATACAAACTTCTGGCGAACTTCTTACATTTAATGCTAATTTTCGCACTTTTTATTGCCCATTTGAGACGTATTACATGTGTTTCTGGTCCATACTTAGCTGGACTATGTCTGTATTTACCTTTAGGCTTGATCTGAAAGGGATTTTATCAGTGCAGACAAACCCCGGTTTGAGTTTTACATTCTAGAGAGCTGAATGGCTTCTGTTGTCTATAGGTGGATTCATTTCTATGGCTCTTTCTTTGAACTAAGTTTATGAAGGATTTTGTGGCTTGGCTTCATTTCTGCGTTAGTTTTAGCAAATTAAAGATGGTTCCCTCATGTAGATGTTATTTACTGAATTCAACCTTTTGTGAGAGAGAGCTGTTGAGAGATTCACTCAAGATTTCCTTCTGCCTCTGTTGTATATAGAAAAGCACCATGAGAATTCATTTGTGTTATTCGTGTAATGAAACTATTGGAATAGGAAGAAGGAAATGGAGCATTCCCTTCCAGGTTACCTGTGATAGCACAGGTGAGCGTCAGCTTCTTGCCTTGTATCCTTTTCCATCTATTTAAAGATGACAAGATAGCTTGAAACCAGAGAAAATGGCTTGTAGGGACCAAGGAGGAGAAATCAAGGAAGGCTCATGCAAGCTGAACAAGACCAACTTCCTTTTCCCTTCTCTGAAACTTGTAAAGAGCTCTGTTCAAGCTGATAGCCCTTTTCCTGTTGTGAGCTAGGAACAGCAGCTTTCATCAAGCAGTTTTCTGCTTCCTTTGCAACTGTAGTGTTAAAAATGCAAACTCACTTTTGCTGACATTGCAAGTGCATCGTACTTTCTGGTGGTTTGTTTGAAGAGCTTAATTCACTGAGGTATTTAGGGGCAAAAAAAGCCTTTCTGGGTAAGTATTTGATCATGTGTTAGAAATGGTTTCTCACGTTCATGCAGTGAGTCTATTTACTTTCAGATCTCTTTAATCATAAGATTGGCTGTTACAGTGCTCCAAGACCTGTAATAATCAAGTAAAACGTGTCTTTGGTGTGGTGTGGAAGCAGAGGGTTTGTAAAGGAGATACTGAAAAACGCAGTGAGGGTTACTGCTACTGCCAGAACAGTTGCCTTGAATATTGGTACAGCTAGATGGGAGGTAGATGTCCATCTTTCCACTCCACTTTTAATGGAGTAACATGAAGTTTAGAACAAATTGTCTCCAGTGGGTTAAAAGTAGAATAGGATTAGAAAACATGTCTTTCAAGAAGAGGAAAGAATAGATGTTAATGGGATCCTCATTAAATGCCATTGTTTCCAAGAATCAAAGACATGAAGGTAAAGAACCACACCAGCACCAATGGCCTGCTGGTTTACCAGTCTGTTACGGGATAACAAGTGAGATCTTTGATTTTCTGGAATAGTGAAAAATGCTCCTTTCACTTAACCCAGTGTGTTTTCTCCTTGAAATGTATGCTCTACAGCTGTTTTCACAAAGCTCTACTTCAGATTTACTCTCTGCTAGTAGGCTCCTTCAGCAGCTTCACCTTAGCAAAGCTTCCAGTTTGAGGAATAGTGCTGCTATGCATTAGGCTTCCTGCACATCTGTGTGCTCTAATCTCACTTGCTTTTGGGCTGAAGCTTTGTTGGTAATTAACCTAATAAATCCTTAACTTAAACAAAATGCTTCCCAAATCCAAGTTTCTGTCCAAACCATTTCTGCACTTAATGAGGCTGTAACTTTGCTTCTGCTTCTTGCCTGCACTTTACAGCTAAATGAAGGAGAAGTATTCATGGCTTTGCTACAGGCTGTGTGGAGAGCACAGCACAGCCTTGGCTCATGCCTTTTTGTTCGTTTGGTTTCTTCTTTGAAATCAGGTGTTACGAGTTCCTAGTGTGTGTAGTTGGGCAGGAATGAAAGCTCTTTGCTTTCTGATGCTGTTTTCTGGCAGCTTGAACAGGCTTCTTCAAAAGCAAGACCAGGGTTCGATCATTTTTGTGCTTCTCATAGTCTGCCTTGCAGCAGCACTTGTGACCTTGTTGCTCTGCAGCCTGCTCTCTGATACAACAGAAAACAAACCAGTGCTCAAAAGCTCATTTTCTACCAGACTTTAAGTTGGTTGGTTCTCCTGTGCTGTTGTGTGGGTGCTAGATTTGATGCAACAGAGAGAAGGGGGAAGCGGTTGCAGGGTTGGGAGGCCACTGGGTTTGGTGCTGGCCTACCATTAGCTTGACATGGCTTGTGACATTGCACCCTGATGTCCCTGTTTATGTTGTGATTATGATTCATTCCTCAGGTATTTATTTCACTGGCCAAGTTGGAGGTGTTTAGGACTAGTAGGTGTTGCCATGTACTGTAAAATTTACCTTTCCAAACGTCATAGGTGGTGTTGAAATGATCTTCTTTCAAAAGCTTGTGAAATTGGAACAAGTAATAAACCAAACTTCTCTATTCTTCTTTGGCTGGAGAGATACACACAGGCGAGGCATTTGGTTGTATATTTTGATCTCTTAGAGGCCTCTCATCCCTGGCCTCTAAAGAAACAAAACTCGTAAGAATGGTTTTCAGAGATTTACAGTGGGTTAAAAGACAGGAAACAGGGCTAGAAGTAAGTGGTTGTTTCTCACAGAGCAAGGTTATTCCAAGTGAAGTGTGCTGCCAAAGATGAGTGCTTGTGCAAATACGCCCTTTTCCAGATGATTTCTGAATAATAAGGTGGCCAAATTGAACCGAAGTAGTCAAATTTGGAATGAATTTTGAATTGAAGGATGGAAGATCTGTTAAGTGGTTAAATGGTAGTTGAAATGGCCTTAAAACATTTGCATAGGGAGAGGAAATGACCCTGGTTTCATGTGTACAATGCACAACTACCAAATAGACTTTAGAAAGTATTTGATAAAGAAAAGGGAATCCTAAGCAGTAAATGACTGTGTTGTGATATGAACTTGTTACTGCCAGCTCTGAAGTGTAGAGCGCTTGGAACCGTGTATATCTCAAGAAATAGAAATGTAATATGTGCATGGAAAAAGGGTTTGAAATATGAAGCAGCTTCTAAATAGAGGGATTGAATTTTGGGAGACCCTCACTTCAGACCTCAATTCCTCTGAAATAGTGATATAAAGAAGCTGAAGGTGATTTTTTTCTTGCTTAAAAAGCGTCCCTTCTGTCTGCAGCTTGGGAAATGAATGTCCAAGGTTAAAATAAGCTGAAGTACTTGTGCAGCATGGACACTGCACTGCTGTTGTGTACTTGCTGAGAATGAAATGGGAAAAACACGAGTGGCTTCAATAACGGATTTGGAAGAGCCACAGTGTGCCTATTGCTGGCTATAGAGTCTCTGCCACAGGTTGCATCTGAGATGCCCAAGACATCAGGCAAAGGAATATATATGTTCTTACAGTCTTTACATGAGGATTTGTGTCTGAAGATGTTTGGCTTGGTGGACATTTTATCAAACTGATGTAGGAGGTTTTAATTTCATGTTATTTAGTGCTTTTCTGGTCAGGTGACAGGTCAGCCCTTATGGGGGGGTTGTATTCTGCTTTGGGTACATATCATCAGCACATCAGTGTTGGTATATGCCTTTATGGTAAGAAAGTCATCACAGACTTTCCAAGCTGACACTTAATTCTGCTTTCATTCTAAATGGCACCAGAGCAATTTGAAGAATGATAACAATGACTGGAAATCTGTGCTTTGCTTCTCTCCAGTGCCTTTTGTAAGTGATACTGTTACTTCTTCAGTGTTTGGAGAAATGCTGTTAGAGGACATCTTGACTGTGCAATCTCTATTAAACACGGCAAGTTCCCTTACAGGATCAGTGCTTATGGTTCATGCAACTGGCGAATATCAAAGACTATTCTGTGTTAATGTAATAGCAAAATCTGCCAGTTTACTCCAGTAATGTATTCTGAAGCTTAATAGGCTTCTGTTTACTTGAAACAGTGACCTTAAATAGCTAACTGAAACAGCTTTCCTGCTCCACAGCTTGCCCTTGGGGGTTCTTGCCAGTCATTTTGGCTTTGCAATTCCATTTTCATATAATTAAAACTTCTGTGCTGTGTGGAAGATGCACAGAGCAGAAGCTGTGGATGTCCTGAGCGCTGTCAAATGTACAAAGTAAATGCATTTGGAAAAATAACTTCTCTAATCTGCTTAGCATTTAAAGGTCACCTTCAGTTGGAGGATGTTGTTGTGGTGCTCATTCCACTGTGTCTCAACTGAATGCAGATCCTTCTTCAAGATCTCTGCCCTGATTCTGAGTGTGCCTTAAGCTAACCTGAGGTTTCAGGTGTAGCTTGGTTATTTTTGGGGCAGTTTGCTTATTCTGTCGGTACTTGGATTCCTGCAGCAGTGGTGGCAGACTGCAGTTGTCAACTTGAGGGAAGCTAATAGCTGTTAAGCATGGAATTTCTAACGTAGTTTACCCAGCATGGTAATTTCTGTAATTAAAAATCCTAGGTAAGTTTTACCATGTTGGAAACTGAATCACTAAGTGATTTCTTGGACTTGGTTTCTGTTTTGCTTGTAGAATTTGGCATTTGCATAAGCCTGGACACCTTCTTTCTTTGGTTTTATTCAGGTTTGTAATCTAAAGTGTTTAGTATTACTTGTGAGAAGAAGAATAGTTTCCAAAATCAAATGTCTAGAAGAAATTCAAGGAGGAAATGAATCAGTTACACTTCTGAGTTATTTTCCTAGAGTTCTGTAGGTTGCTTTCCATGTAGGAGCAATTAAAGACCCAACTAACGTGCTTTGTTGTCTTTCCTTATGCAGGTCATGATTCTCATTTTCTCGTGTTATTCTCTTGAAGAGAGGAAATGATTGTAGTGGAACGTGTTACAAATAAGCCACTGATCCGGAGCCTTCTCAGTACAGAAGCATTGATAGAAGAGCAGATATAGCCCTTTTCTTGTTTGTGTTCTGGGATCTGTGTTCTTGAAAAGGGAAATAAAGATGACGACTTCGTCTATTAGGCGGCAGATGAAGAACATCGTGAACAATTATTCAGAAGCCGAAATAAAAGTTAGGGAAGCAACTTCCAATGACCCATGGGGTCCTTCCAGTTCACTCATGACTGAGATAGCAGACCTGACTTACAATGTGGTGGCCTTTTCTGAGATTATGAGCATGATCTGGAAACGACTGAACGACCATGGCAAGAACTGGCGACACGTGTACAAGGCTCTGACTCTCTTAGATTACCTGATCAAAACTGGTTCGGAGCGAGTGGCACAGCAGTGTAAAGAGAATATTTTTGCTATCCAGACGTTGAAAGATTTTCAGTATATTGATCGAGATGGTAAAGACCAGGGCATCAATGTGAGGGAGAAATCCAAGCAGCTGGTCTCTCTTCTGAAGGATGATGAGCGACTCAAGACAGAGAGGGCCCAAGCCCTGAAGACCAAAGAACGCATGGCTCAGGTGGCCACTGGAGTGGGTAGCAATCAGATCACCTTTGGCCGTGGCTCCAGTCAGCCAAACCTATCCACCAGCTACTCAGAGCAAGAGTATGGAAAGTCTGGAGGATCCCCAGCATCTTACCATGGCTGTAAGTACAAATACACAGACAAAAGAGGGTTTTTTTTCTTTTCTTTTGAGACATTTTGTACTCTATATGACTGCCTGGTGGTGGCTGGTTTCTTCTCCAAAGGAACAAGGGACAGGACAAGAGGAAACAGCCTCAAGCTGCACAAAGGGAGGTTTAGGTTGGATATTAGGAACAGCTTCTTCCCCAAAGGGTGCTAAGACATTGGAACAGGCTTCCCAGGGCAGTGGTGGAGTCACTGTATTCATAAACTGTGTAGATGAGGCCCTCAGTGACATGGTTTAGTGGTGGCCTTGGCGGTGCTGGTGTAAAGGTTTGACTTGATGATCTTAAAGGTCTTTTCCAACCCAGTTGATTCTATGGTTCTGATTTGCTTTCCGACATGAGAGTAAATGGTGCCTACTAGGAGGGTTAGTATGCTGACTGCAAGGAGCTTTTTGCACTGACTGAGTCTCTATAGGTCTGCTCAGTGGCAGTAATGTCTCTTCAAACAACTGGTTAAATATTTGCTATGGACAGGATGTGTGTATTGATGTGCATCAGCTTAAAAAGCAGTTGTTTACTGTCAGTTCCCCATGGTAGCATTGTCAAGCTGTTTTTGTGAACATTTTCCAGTGTTTGATGTGATGAACTCCCAGTCTCAGTAGGGAGATTGTGAATTGATTTTGGTTTGGTTGTTTCTGGTTTTAAAAGTACTTGAAAACTTGTTCTGTTGGGTTCTTTAAGTATAATTCAAGAAATGAGAACTACAGAGTATGTCCTGCATCATTTTGCTACCTTCTTTCTGATGCTGCTATTTTACTTTGGGAAGAGTATCAGTGTTTAATTTCCTTTATTGCTTGCCCAGCAGTTCTTAGGGTAGTAATGCTTTGAATGTGTCTTATGTTTAAATATTTAGACTATCAGCAATTTCTGTGCAAGTATCAGTACTAAACACTGAATTTCATTCTTAAAAACTTAATACAGTGATGTGGGAAGAATGGATTATTTATAACACTGCTTGAGGGAACTCCCTGTCATGTTAGGAAGAGGCCTGATTTGGCATTAAATCCTTCTTAATATAAGTAATGATCTGATGAAAGCTGCTTTGGCTGGAATGTCAGTGGTTGTGGTCTAATTCTGGAGGAAAAATCTTGTCTTTAAATGAATGCTTATAGTGTGTGGAGAACTGTAACTGAGCCAGTGTGGGCAACCAATTGAGCACTAGTTGGAAGGATCTGCAGTTTGTCATGTCCTGTGTCCCGAAGAGCTGCTCAAATTGTAAATCCCTGGATGGGGTTAGTACCTTCAGCGTGGGTTTCTGTGAAGGCAATAGGATGTAGCAGGACAAACAAAGCTAGGGATGAGGAAAATCTCTGTCCATGTAAGGCTGTGGAGAAGAGCAGGACAAGTTGTTTCAAAAGGAGATACTTTTAGGATACAGGGTTCCAAAAAAGTGCATCAAAGTTTCCAGGTATGAGAATGTTCATTTTAATGGGCTACTTCAAAAAGAGCCTGACCAGCAGGTCGAAGGAGGTGATCCTGCCCCTCTACTCTGGTCTCATGAGACCCCACTTGGAGTCTTGTGTGCAGTTCTGGTGTCCTCAACATAAAAAGGACATGGAGCT
>NDXB01004421.1:0-15243 GCA_002631895.1 Agapornis roseicollis | reverse complement strand
CCCATCCTCCCGCCCCCTCCTGTCTCCAGATCCCACCCGCGTCACCTCTCTTCTGCCCCAGCTTTGCTTTGGCTCCTGCCCCACTGGATTTCTTGTGGATGAATTCAGGAAACGTAAGGGGCTGGTCCCTGCACGCACTCTTGGTGGATGTGAACACACCAGGATCATTATCAGCGTGTCGGATCAGAGAAAATCCATCTTTTAATTGTGTAATTGCAGCAATTTAAGAGCCCTCAGGCCTTAAACACCCCTGCATGCTGGTGCCTGGCAAACAAGAGTCCTCCATGGCTATTAGCATCCTGTGCAGGAAATACTTAGCACCCTGAAAAGATGGAGCTTCAAACGCGCTCTTTGCAATTGGAAGTCGTGTTGGCCACTGGAAAGGTATTTCCACTCCCTCAAATGACCTTGTCTCCACCAAGAGCCTGCAGCTTGTCCACACCATTGGCTTTGGGCCCCCCAGCACCGAGGCTCGTGTCTCCAGGGGCAGAGGGGACTTGCGAGAAGCCTGGGGAACTCTTTGGTCAGTTCATGGCAGGGAAACAGGAGCCCCAGGAGCAACCTCTCGCTGCTGGGACTGGTTCATGTCTGAGCACCTACCCTGAACTGGCCACCATTGCCATCGTCCAGCTCCAGGATGTAGCCTTCCACCTGCACCGTGGACAAGGGGGGCTGCTTCCAGGACAAGGTGGCACTGTTGTTGTGGGTGCAGCACTCCTCCAGCTGCAGGATCGGGGGGGCCGGCACTGGGGAGGAAACTAAACACAAATTAGTGTAACCCCGGCTGCTGGCACCACAGAGGAGCAGCGCGGGCACAGCTGCAGCACGCACGTCTCAGCTGGGGCATGGAGGATGCAGTTATTGCCTCGGTGCGAAGCCAGCACGGTGCAAGGGAGGTGACTTTGGTCTCATGGTGTGAGGAGGGGGGGAAGCAGAAGGAGCTGTTCTCCAAACAAGCTCCCCCGAGGTCCTCCACCCCGCAGATGAAGCTGAGGTTTCCCCAAGAGCTTCTCTGCTTTCTTCCTGTTTTCTATCGCCTTTTGGTGAAACTCAGCAGCACAACGATGTACCTGGTACGAAACTGCCCGGGGTCTTCACGGCAGCTGGGCTCAAACATGGTAGACTCGCTTGCACCCTCTGCAGAGCTGGCTGCCCAATGCACCCTTCTCACTGCAGCAAATGCCAGTGGGGTCATTATTTGCCGATGCTCATTGTTACACGGGAAGCATGTGGTCAGTGCCTTCCTGTGCCTGGGCACTGAGAAATGCTGGTGTGAGGAATGGCTCCAGAGTCAGGAAATCCATCCATGGTGGCGATGAAGAGCCATGCCAGACCTGCAGCCGGTGGCCTCTCTTCCAGGCAGCTCATTTGCACGAGCAGAAGGTACAGGTCCATGTTCAATGCCCCCCCTGAGCTTCCCTGCGTCACAGCCCATTTGCATCTCCTGTCAGCTTCCCGGGCTTGACAAGTTGCAAATTGCTCGCAGGTTGCAGCAGTGCTCTGCTTCCTGCAAAGCGATGCAAATGCAGCAGCTCCGCAGCGTGGGAGAGTGAGCACAGAGGGAACGCAGAGCAAGGAGGAAATTAAAACTGAAATGAAGGTCTAAAGCAACAGTGAGGAGATGGGAGGGAGGGAAAGAGCCCAAGGTAAGTGGTTCAGCTCTTCGTGCCTTTGTGTCAGGTGAGACACCGTGGCTGGCTGCAGCAGGCAGGTTGCTCACTGGCCCACAACACATACTGCTCAGCATTGAGTAAGTGAATGTGTGTGAGCAGAGGTTTCAGAAGTGCCTTGTGTTACTCCTGAGACCCTGGTCCCCTCCTGCAGAACACTTTCTATTGCATTGCCATGCAAAATCAAGCTCCTGGCACCTTGGTCTAGCACACAGCTGCCCAGGGATCTGAGACAGGGAGGCAGATGGCCCAGGGCTGCAGAACTCACAGGAACTCTGGGTCTGGGGTGCCCAATCTTTCTGGGAGATGAGAAACTGTTCTCTCCTGCCTGTTCTCTGTGATGAGTTGCATGGAAGCACTCAGCATGAACAGAGACAGGCTTTTGACAGTCATTGGAAATGTTCTTACCTTTCATCTGGACAAAGTCGAGCTGATGGATGGACTGCAGCAGAGGGGCATTGTCAAGGTTCAGGTCGAAGTCCGTGGTCATCCGGGGTGTGAGCGTCCCCTTTCCCCACTGGTCCTCAGTTAAGTGCACTCTCCTGATGAGAGCGTCGGAGATCTGGTGGCAAGGAGCAGCCTCAGCTACCACAGGCTACACTGTATGCTTGTGCCTTGTCCCTACCCTGCTTTCCTCCTTCCTACTGCCTCCCAGGCTGCCATGTCTGCCCCTGACTAACAAAGGCTGGGACATCACACATGGCTTCTAGCATGGCCTTTCACTGAAGGCTCAGATTGGCAGAGGGACTCTGGGGACTACTTTAAAGCCAGGGTCTAGTACCAAAGGGACCAGCCCAGGAATGAATGGTGTGATGCACTTCTCAAGTGCTGTATGTCCATTTCTTGCTGGAGGGCCATGAGACAGCATGTTGTGATCACTGCTCCAGAAATACACCACCATCTACTGCAATCCTCTCTTTCTCTGGTCAGAATAAGAATGTCCCTGGCCTGGTTCTGCTTCTGTCCTGCTGCAAACCCGGAGGTAATGAGAGGCTGGCCCTTGATTTTACAACTGGAAAAGCTGGGGACATCCACCCTTGGTGTAACTCCCCACCTCTGCTGCATTACCCCACAGCCCTGAGCTGTGCAATGCCTTTCCTGCTCCCCCCACAGCCCAGACGTGAGCAGCTCCACACCAACCTGCAGGAAGCCACTGGGGTCGTTCTCCTTGATGACCTCCAGGCAATACTCCATCAGGCCTGTGGTCTGGCGCAGCTTGACCGTGCAGTGAGAAATCTGGTCTCGCACCACCTGCAATGGCACAAGGGAGAGCAGCATTGCTCAGAGCTGTGGGGTTTTGGGGAGAATATGGGCTTTGGTGCTCTGTGAGTACAAGGACAGGGACAGGGTCAGGGCAATGCGAAAGGAGATAGAAGACTCATGGGAACAGAAAAAGGCCAAACTGGCCAAGGCTCAGGCATCAATTCCAGATCTTTGAAAATCTGGTGGAAACCAGCAAGCCATATTTAGCTCAAAATTATTAACCCATGTGATTATTCAAAGCAGTAGGGCAGTTCCATGTTCTGTCTTTAATTAAGACAGCTTCCAAATGGCAGCTTATGAACTCAATGCAAAGCAAATGCCTACCTCCATAGATACACAGCGGCTGCTGCAGCCTCTGTGGGCTGCCCTATCCATCCTCGGCACAGAGCCAGGCTGTGGGGTTGGCTCCCAGTATTCTGGTATTTCCAAGAGGAATGAATGCACCACCTGCCTCAGCTCTGACTAATGTGTTTGAGAGAGACACCACTTATCTCCCATCAGCTGAGATGGACCATGCTGCAGGATTGCCTCATTTTCTCAACTGGCTGCAGTGGGATCCTGGGGATGAGATCAGAGGGAGAAATGTGCCAGTGAAAGGAGATAAATCCACTCACTTTGTGGCAGGGCTCCCTGCAGCATGCTGAGCTCTGCCTGGAGCTGCACAGGTTGCATGCTAAAGCACATCTTGTAGCCATGGATAGTTCCCCCAGGGGGATGGTTTCAGCATCCAGCAGCAGAATCCAAGCAAGTGTGTGGCTTGGCCTGAGCCTGCAGGCTCTGCTGACCTTCCCTGAAACACAGCGGGCAGGAAGGGTTCAGGCTCTGATGCCATGAGGGTATATTTGAAGGTTGGCTGATCCCTCATGCTGAATCCCCACAGGAGGAGACAGTGCAGGTCTGTGTCAGTGAGACTTCTATCACAGGAGACTGGCAGAGCAGCTCAGGAAAGAGATTTTGTGCTTTAGAGGAATGTGCTCATGGCAGATTATTTGTTTTTCCCTTGTAAGAGCTTCAAAGCTGGGTAAAATTCTCTGCTAGGACTGAACAAAGCTATGCAGCTCCCGAGACCGCAGCTATTCAGGATGATACAGACAGTGAAGATGAGCTTCTGCAGCTGCGGTGTGATGGGAAAAGCTGCAAGAAGCAGCAATTAACATTTCAGTGAACCCCAGTGCCTGCGTGCCCACCATTCCATGGGCACAGCAAAATGAATGCCCTGGGCTCTTCCTGTGAGCATTCCTACTGGTGTGAGGGATCAGGAGGTGAAACCCAGCACAAGTCAGTCTCCTGTGGTGAATAAACCTGGGCTTCAGGAGGGGCAATGGCTCCTGCAGAGCAATCAATCACATCCTGTGTTGTTTAATTATAATTTAATCACCTCTACTTAATCATCTAACAGGAAGAAAACAATTACCAGTCTTGCAACTTGGGACAACATATCTGCTTCTGTGAAATGCCAGGAAGCATTCTCCTAGACAGCTCCTGGCTTTTAGGGAGCATCCACTCCCTGTTGCCTTGAGCAATCCCAACCTGATGTTTCCAGCTGAGCGCACAGGGGGGCTGGAGCCAGCCCGGGCAATGGGACCCGGCTGTGTGCAAGGTGGACAAGGCAGCAGAGGGAGCTCCCATATTGCTTCTCTGGACTCAGATGTGTGTATAGGGTGTTGAAGAGATGCTGGATCGCTCTGAGACAGGACTATCAAGCAGCACAATGGGCACACACTGGGTTTGGCCTCAAACACTGTCATTAGAGAAGAGAGTTCATTCAGTGCCAGTTTCTGACACTTAAGTGCACTGTGATGGCTCTGCTAGGATGCAGCGGAGGCAACAGCTGGTCCTGGAGATCCGGATTCCTACACTGACCTTTTCTGAAAGCGTGGGCAAGCCCCATGACTTCCTTTCTCAGCAGCGATGGTCAGCCCTTCGGAATAGGATCCAGAAAATGCAGCAACCCGCAGGCCCTGCCATGCAGTGCAAAGCAGTCCTTTGCATTAGTTTAGTCTCTTCTGCTCAAGAGAGAGGATGATGGGGGGATTGTTCTGCTCTTGCAAGGGTTGTGTGGGTGCTGGGTCTCCCAGCTGCAGACCATGGTGTAAGACGGAGTGCGAGACGAGCCCAGAGTGTGGGCTCCAGCCTTGCTCTGAGAACATATCCTGACTACACAGGCTGAGCCAGAGCAAGGTTTTGCATTCCCTGCCTGCTGGGCTGCAGATGGGCAAGTGGGGATCCCACCCTGAACACCCAGAAAAGCAGCCTCCTTCTTTCGTGCAAGACCCCTCTCCAGGGAAATGCGCATGCCACCAGGAAGACAGCGAAGATGGGATTGGTAAACAATCTTCTTATCTGCTTTGCAGCTTAAATCTCTGTTTTGCCCAGGATAATGAATTTGTGAGCCTCCCCCTGCCTTAGTAGATGCTTTTGAAGCATTACCAGCAGAATTGCCATCTGCTCCCTCCAGCCAGATGTGAGCCTCCAAGAAACAGCATTTGCTCAGTGAAGACAAGCAGCGTGTCCCAAGACAGCTCTGTACATGTGGCTGGCTCCCCAGCACCTGCGTGGCCAAGAGATGAGGCGAGAGGACCTGCCACCACTGCTCCGGTGTTAGCTGAGACATGTGGGGCTTCCTGGCAGTGCCTGGGAGGATGGAGCTGGGGCATGGAGATGCCAGCCCTTGCTTTGCCCCTCTATCCTGCCCGCTCCTCAGCAGCAGGGTGAGGAGAGGCCAGCGCCAAGGAGGCTCCAAGCTCATTAATTACCAGGCTTCCTGGCAGATTATCCCTGCTAATAAAGGTCTGGTCAGGAATGGAAGCGCTTGCTGCAGGCTGCCACTGAGGCTACGTAAATCTTCATGCATGTGGGTGCAAACAAGAGATTCCATTTAAATGTAACATTTGTAAAGGTGGTCACAGGCCAGAACAGAGAGGCTGTGGAGTCTCCAGCCTTGAAGACATTCAAAACCCAACCAGAGGCAGTCCAGAGAAGCCTGCTCTAGGTGCTCAGAAACTGCACCCAAAGCAGCAGCTGCAGCTCTGCCCTGCCTACCTCTTTAGCCCCAGCAATCCTGCCCTTCTGTAACTGAAATCCCCTTTGGGGACCAAGCACCTATTCATCTGAAGAACTAGAGCATGAAAGAGCCGTTTAATTGCAGCATCTATGCAGCAGGCAAGCCAGCAGTGGAAATGGTGATGCTCCCCTCATCACCAACAAACTGTTTTCAAGGCAAGAAGAGTGATCTCTGGTTGGGACCTAGTGGGGCTTCATGGCTTTACAGCTTTTGCACTCTATACAAGAGAAATGGGACGCAGACAGGAACGTTGATTAAGGAAAGGAAAGGTTTTAAGAATAAGACATAGGCATCTCCCACAACTTTGAAGGCATGGTCTAAACCCAGTGAGGCCAGTGAAGCCAAAATGTTTTCCATATAGCCTTAAGTATCCTGTGACTCTCCTCATGCACCTGGGATTTCCACTCTTTGGGGTACCTCAGCTCTCTGTTACCCTAGTAATGATGAGTATTTCAATGAAGGGAGCTGAAAATGAAATCTGGAAGTTCCTCAGACTCTTGACTCATACAAACAAATAAGGCTGTGTTGGGCAGATAACCAAGAAACCATGCTGCCATGAATGCTGCATGGAGGTAGAGAGTTTACAAACCTCTCCTGAAACTATGTTGGTAACACACCACATTGAATGGTGGCATCTTCTGGGAAAGGGCTAATGGCTCAGGTAGGAAAGGGATCTGGGCAGCTCCATACATTTTCTCTGTGGTAGTTTCTATCAAATGCTTTTTATTCCCCTTCAGCTGCTGAAGGAGGCAATAGCCAGAACCTGACTGCTAATTACAGCCTATAAAAAGGACTTTTGCTGTGCACTCACAGCAGTTCACTACTATCTTAAAATAGGACATTTATTTCAAGAGCTTTTATTCCCTGTAAGATGACATTCACTATAATTTACATTTTAATATAGCTCCTAGAAGGCAGTAACATCTGCACGCATCTCTACTTACATGTCTTCCTCCCCTTCCTCCTCTTTTTAGTAGTTGGCTGATAACCAATTTTCAAGACACTCAACCTCACTTGAACCTCAGCTCCTCAGTGCCCAGGATGAGTCCTGCTGGGAATGTCACACGGAGGACATGAGCCTCCTTGGGCACATCATGAATGGGGTTTGGTCACCCGCATGGCTGTGGGGATGGAGGGCAGTGTTACAGAGCATTGGTGCTGTGCTTTGCCACAGCACTGCAAACCCAGATGGAAAAAATCCTTGGGATAGATCCCGACAGTTTGACTGTGCTGAATCCCACAACCACGCATCCTCTGAGCAGAGCACTTCCAGGTGGATGTTTCCATGGTGACTTGCCTCTTGCTACTGGGAGAGGAGGCTCAGGCTGGAGCTGGGGAAAGCAGAGCTGCTGCATTAACAACTCTGTGCGATGCTGGTGGTGACACGTCCTGAAGGCTTCCACAGCTTGTTCTGATCAGAGGCTTCTGTAGGTACCAACAAGTACAGGAAAGTGCAATATGGAGACCTGATCTCCAGTGCAGAGCCACTGGAGAAGATGGCACATAGATGCTGTGGGGGACAGACTGCAACAGAACAAGTGGAAAGCTTGAAGGACATCAGAAAACCAGGGACATCCCTGCAGCTCAATCACAGCTCTGCTGAGCAACTCATCCTCAGTGCCCAGCTCCCAGTGCTGATGTCCTTCCCAGGGTGGTCAGACACCATGACAGGGGAAAAATAGTACAGAGTGTGGAGGTATTTGTAAGATAAAGCAGCAGTCCAGTATCTGCATCTTTGGGAAATAATGTATGTTGTGATGAGTTTATCAGACCTGTGTGTCCTGTCTGGTGTTTCCATATAGAAATGGTGCAGTGCAGGAAACTAGGCCTGTACTTCTGTCCTGTCTCTCATCCTTTCACACCAGTCCTAATCACCAGAGGCCTAATTCAAGAGGGACAATAAGTTCCCTTGGGCTTCCTGGAAAATCCTGACTGTAACCCCTAAAGAAAGGTCCTGGACCAGCATTTCATCTCTGGAGATCCAGCACTATGGACAGGAGCTTTTGGTGAGCATTTCCCATATAATTAACTCCCCTGGGAAGTGTGACAACCACTGTTTGCCTGCAAGGGCTCTGTGGCCAAAGCACCATGGTGAAAGCACAAAGCAAAGACATCCTATGACTTGAAGGCCAGAAGATGACCAGAACAGCACACCAGCACTGCCAGGAGCTTAAAGGAAGTGCATGCAGTGCTCAGTTCATGTGTGCTGTGGAGGAGATATTTCTTCCTGGGACAACACTGTGGGGAAGCCTATGTCCCCTGCACAAACCAGCCTGTGCTGCAGGACATTTTCCCTTGGGGATGACCATACCAATCCTCTGAAAACCAGGGTCAGCAATGAGGAGCAGGACAGACAAGGGGGTCTGCCCTGGAGGTGGAGCAGGCACCTGGCCCCACTGCTCCTCCAGATGGTGGAGGACATGGCAGTAGCAAGGTGGCACACATGCCAGGCTTGTGGTGGCCTGGTATGGTCAAGAGACCCTGTGCATGCCCAGTGAGGACAGCAGGGATGTACCCAACAGGATTGAGGCTGTCCTGCACCCCTTGTCCTCTCTGCAGCCTGTGAAAGCAACCAAGACCCTCTCTGTCCCTGTCCCCAAACCAGAAGGTATGGAGAGTATGCTGAAGCACCAGACACTGTTCTCAGCCTGACAATGCTGAAGCCACAGGAGGCAAATCTCAGTGTACAAGACTCTAGCTGGCACTCGAGTGGGTCACAGCTGTATAAGTGTAAGAGCAAGCACTGCTGCATTTATTACTTACCCCTCCCAACCCAGTAAAAATTAAAAGGGAGAAACAAATAATTTCAGGCTAAAAATCTGCCCAACACTCCACAGGCTGCAGAGCAGAGGGGAGCAGTGTCTGGGTTTTAAACACCTCCTGCTGTGATGCTACTGATAACTGGATGCAGGCTTATGTACCACATCTGCTGGAGCATGCAGGGCCACAGAGCCCTTCCTACCCATGCAGCTCCCTTCCCATGGCACATGTGGAGCTGCAAGGGCTTGGTCCTTCATGGAGGGTGGCTTGGGGGCTCATTTTAAGAGAGTCCAGTGTGAAACCTAGGGGCTGTTTCTTCTTTTAAGGGTCAGACCTACTAATGGGAAAGACCAGCTGATATTAACAGTGAATGGGGTTGGGATGTACATATAAGTGTGCTGGTAAGAGCAAGCAATGGGATGCAGATCCCTTCCTCTGGCCAAAAAGTGAAAGGCCTCCATGGGTTGTGCTGAGCAGGGAAATTCTTTGTGCTGCTTGGCTTTGTGAGAGTTTAATTAACTGTGCCCTGAAGGGGAAGAGGAAAAAGAGCCCACCAGGCAGTGGGGGCCTTCTCTGAACTTAGAAGACAGGCTGGCGGCATGGCATGCCTATTTGGGTTGTGCTTTATTGAGCACTGATGCTGAGCTTGGTCCCACAAAGCTGCTACTGTCCATTTCCTGATGAAAATGTTCACAAGCCCTTGTACTGTGGTGCTCGTGGTCTGCAGGCAGACTGGAGACTGATGGCCTCCTCCTTCATTTTAGGCAGGTCCAGGAATCCCTCTGGAGGGATGGTGGCCAAAAGCAAGGCCAAGGGGATGCAAGTGGAGCCAGAGAGAACACACAGATGTTTCTAGCCATAACAGCGAAATGCCATTGGAAATGCCCATCCTAAAGCACAAAGTGATGTCAGTGTGAAATGCCTCAGCTGGCCCTATCAGTGATGGCCAGGGTGCAACTAACATTGTCCCACAGACACTGGGCAGTGCTACTACACCCACTTTACCACTCCCAGGTGAGATCTGTCCCTTTGCTTCCATTCTCACCCCTAGATGATCTGAAAAGAAGCAGTGTCATGACTGCAGGAATGACACAAGGCAGGAGCCTGTTCTCACACTGAGCTGACCTCAGTGCTCACGTTGAGAGCTGCATCTCAGCTCCCCCAGCACCGACAATTCATTTCTCAGTGCAAACACAACCCTGAGGCTGTGAGATGCTCACCAAACACATAAAAAAAAAGCAATTCCTGCTCCTGCCTGATAATGGAAGTGCCCTCTCATGCCACCAAGTGACACATAAATTCAGCTGAAGCCAACAGAAGTTACAGGCACTCAGCATCTTGCAGGATCATGCTAGTAGTTCAGAAGCTACACAGGCCATGAATAAGGTCATTTTCCAGCTTGTGGATTCTGTACACATGACTGCTGACATAAGGAGTAGTAATTGGCCCAGCAGTAGAGTAATTCAGTGAGAACCATGACCTGGGGGAATCCTGTCATGCTGTGAGCAGGCTGGGCATCCGCAGCAAAATGAAGTTCAGCTAATGTGGAAAGCAAGAAGAGAGGCTTTCCACAGACCTCCCCTCTCCTCCTACAGTGCTTCACGTCAACAAACGGTACCAGTCCTCATCCCCATCTGGTGCCAACCCTGCAGAAAGCACCACTCAAGGTGGTGGGTAAGAGCTCACCTTCAACTTGTGCTCATGCTCCTTGTTGACCCGGGACAGCAGCTGGGCTTTCCTTCTGTTGAGAGCATCAATAAGGGCGTCACACTGGGCCACCAGGCAGGCCTCGAACTCCACACTGTTCTCCTGTGGGTCAGAGCAGAGCATCACAACACTGGACACATCTCCATTTCGGCTGGGAAACCTAATTTTTTGCTATGATACCACATGGACCATTTCTACATGTGCTGCTGCACCACTGCAACTCATAAATCCACAGCATTAGCATGTTGAATGCTTACATCCTTGGGGCACAGCAAATGTGGTGGCAGTAGGTGGGGAACAGGTTTGGCCTGTCCTGCCACATCCTTGGATCTACCTATGGCAGAGACTGGGGTCTCTGCTGCTCCTGCCATGACACAGGCAGCTTTGGGAGGAGCAGTTCTGGTGAGGGGGCAGGGGAGTCATATGAAAAGTCAGGGGTAAGCCCCTTTGGGAGAGCACCCATCAAACAAAGGTGGGGAGATGGGACAGGACTGCAGAGAGCAACTCATCCTGGTAGGAAGGAGCAGAAAACATCCAGCCAGGAGATACAGTACCTGGATTTGCTGCACCATGTTGCGGAGTTGGACCAGGAACTCTTTTGCTTCCTTGGCTCTGTCTGACAACCCATTCAGGGCTTGGGAAAGCTGGCTCTGCAGGGAAAACAAAGAGCAAGGTTACTGCCATGTCTGGGACTCATCCTCATGCTGGAGAACCTGGTATGTGTGTGATTTGGGCTGGGGATAGACTAAACCTCAGCACTGCCTTCCTGGGGTGTGCAGCCTTCAGCAACCCACCAAGGTGTTCTTCTGCCCTTGCTGTCCTATGTGTAAGGAGAGGAAAAGGAGGGTTAGCCAGCATCATGGATGCCTGGGTTTGGGAAACAGAGAATCAGTGTCAGCATGGAGAGACGGAGGAGGTGAGATGGGAGAGGGGAGTAAAGGGAGTGATGGTGCAGAAGGGAATCAAGGTCACCAGTGTGCGGTGCCTGCTTTAATGGTGCTGGGCTGAAATCGAGAAAAAGAGGCATTGCCATCAGAGAGGTGAGGTACTAAATGAATGGCAACCATTTAATGGCCCAGAAAATGACCTTACTGCTGCAACCCCCAGGAGATGTTAATATAACCCTAGTGATTTCTGAAATTCCTTTGTAATTTATTGTGCCCAAGTCATTAGGATGAGGAGCTAATCAGCAAATGCATCTCTAATAAAATTGGAATTACTAAATCAGCTCAGTAGGTCTCCCTATGTCTCCTCCTTCCCCTCCCTAAGCCAAAGCTGGAGGAGAGCTGAGGCCAGAGCCCAAACTGCTCCCCCAGTGGCAGCCCCATGCACCCCAGGGACCACCCAGCCCTGCCTCATCCTCTCCACTGCGCCCATGTGAATCCTCCATCGCCCTGCCCCATGCTTGCCCTCTGCAGCCACGCGTGGCTCCAGCCCTCCCAGATTCAGGAAGACATCTTAAACCCAGCAAGGTGGTTTGCTGAGAACTGCAGGGTCCTGGCCTTCAGCAACACAGGCAATTGTGAGAAAATCAGCAGGAGTTTGTTATGTTTACAAGCTCCTCATTAAAGCTGCAGCATGCTGAGGTTTTTTCCTTCAATAAAGTCTTTGGAAGGCCTTTTCCTATCAATATACATCCCAGAAAGGGGATCTTTATATCAGAAGAACTCTTTGAGTCTTTCCTAATAGGAAAGCATTTAGAATCTGCTCTTGAAATTGAGTATGAGTTCTGTGATACCAGTGCGCACTGTCCACATGTAGCTCCTTCACCCTGAACACTCCCAACCTCACAGCACAATGTCTTCCAAGGCGCAACAAGCTTTGAGCCTGTCTACAAAATGAAAAAGATGGTCCATCACCCTCAGAGCATCTCTCCCTGTGGTCTTACAGTGCATCCTACTCCTCAGGTCAGCCCTTCCCTCTGCTCAAGGTGTTCTCAATGCCACCAGTGCCTGCAGGTGGGGGGCATGAACTAGTCAGGAAACTGTATTTTCTCCATAATTGTAAGGTTGGTGAGGTGCACAGTGGACACCCTGCCCTGTGCCTTGTCCCCAGCATGGAGAGTGGGATGCCAACGCAAGCATGCCCAGCTCACAGTGATGTGCTAGCATTGCCTGAGCACACCTGGCGTTCCCGTACATAGGGTTCTCACTGGACATAGGAACGATAAGGTTTGTTTTTTCATCAGCATGAGCTTTGTGCTGATCTCCAGGAAGGGTTCTCACTAACACAAGACTCTCCTGGAGTTCAGACGTGTTCCTGGACACATCCCCGTTGAAACAAACATCTGCCCAGCTTTCCTGCTGCATCCCTGCTGCTTATGGCAAGAGTCATCCCACTGGGGACTCTGAGCTGCAAGCCATCACAGTCAGCCCATTAAACAAGGTTAATTAATGCTATACGACAGTGGGGCGCGCATGGGAATGTGTACAGGGACTCACGGGCATGCCTGAATGTATTCATTAAGGGCAGTGCTGCAGGCACAGTGACAATGTGATTCATAACCATATGCCACAGAAAAACAAAGCCCTTCTGGTTTCTGTTGTTATGTTAATAAGTCAGAGGCTGCAGAGAGAAATTAAATGACTGATTGGGTTTGTAAATTCTACAGGTACCTCCAATGACCCTTGGAGCAAACCCAAGCTTTAATGCAGTCTGTCACCTCAGGGAAGAATTTAATCACCAGACACAGAAGGCAGAATCACAGGTTCTATATGGAAGGAGTAGGAAACAGACACTCAGGAGGAGTCCTCCATCTGGGAGCAGGGGGTCAGAAGGACCTCAAACCTTGTCTTCTGCAGGTGCTCTACCAGCTGTCAGGAAGCAAGATGCTGTTAATGTTTCTGACACACACTGGAAGGATTTCACCTCCCTGTGAAAAGCTGGAACGTTGCACTTTGTATCTCCATGTGGAAACAAATTCATTGGTGCTTCTTGGGGTCGGGAACCCAATTCTGGGGACTACTGTTCCCTCACAGCACAGGGGACGATGGATAGAGACCCGTTGTCCTCCAGTGTGCAGTGAGCCAGCCAGCCTGCATGTGGTGGACTGGAGCAGAATCCCACCATAAGCTAGCACAGGCAGAGGAATTAATGAGTGTGAAATGAAGAAAAATCCCATTTAGTGGCTCTTAAAATCAAGTGAATTTGTTCTTTGCGGAAAGCTGGCCTCTTTTTCAATGCTCTTGTTTCAAGGCAGTATGAAGAGACCTCTGTAACTCACATTAACATTAATGGGAGCTAAGCATTTAAATCTGTCCCCAGAGCACTTAGGAGAGAATCCATCCCTTCTTTGTGCTGGCTAATAGCTCTGTAACCCTCCTTCCCAGGCAGGCTGACAAAGGGATTTCTGTCACTCTTTGATTCTCCCTTGTCCCAGAGCACGGATGAGCACAGTTGGGCAGAAGGCTGGTGGCTCAGAAGGGCTGAGCTGGCTCCAAGAAACAGAAAAGCACCATTTTAAACGCCACACCGTTTCTCAGACAGAGCTGATCTGGTTCTCCTGCTGTGTAACACAGCTGCCAGAAATGGAGCTCCTCCAGGTTTATCTTGAGGTGAGGAGGAAGATGGGCTTGTTATTTTAGGAGGCACTAGGTCCTGCTTGGCATTGGATGGAGTCACGAAGCCAGCTCTGTGTGACAGCTCCATCTGGCATATCAAGAAAAGCCTGAAGTTAGCTAGTGCTGGCCACCAACAAGAGCAAGGAGCAGTTGCTCCCATTTCAAACCACTTGCTTTCAGGCTCTGACACTAGACAAGATGGAGTAGTCAGGAGAGACACCATTCTCCTGCTCTGCTCAGCAGAGATGAGGGCTTCTCTGTAAGCCAAAACCCAATTGCTAGCCCAGGTCACCTGGCCAGCTGGAAGCCCTCCTCTGAGCTCTGTCCACAGCCTGCAAGGGCTGCACCCACATGGAATCCTAGAATGGTTTGGGCTGGAAAGGCCCTTAAAGCTCATCCAGTACCAACCCTGTGCCACAGGCAAGGACACCTTCCACTAGACCAGGTTGCTCCAAGACACTTCCAACCCTGGCCTTGAACACTGCCAGGGATGGGGCAGCCACAGCCCTTCAGGGCACCCTGTGTCAGCGACTCAGCACCTTCACAGGAAAGAACTTCTTCCTAATGTCTAATCTAAATCTACCCTCTCTTAGTCTAAATCCATTTCCCCCTTGTCCTATTCCTATATGCCCTTGTAAAAAGTCCCTCTTCAGCTCTCTTGTAGGACCCTTAAGGCACTGGAGGACAAGTTTGTGTGTGATAGAAATAGGTCATAAATTCAAATGAGATCAAGAAAGGACATTTCTGCTCAACCCCAGTGCAGCACCTTCTGTATAATGGTAGTCTTCCATCCTCCAGCAGTTCACAGGACCCTCATGAGATTGGCATGGCTTTCAGGTAGCCTGTGTAAGCCTCCTTGAATTTCTTTTCCACGGAACTGTCCTGTCTCAATATGGACTAACATGAGCTTTTATTACAAGACCAGAGAATGGCCACGAGGGTAAGGGGGCTAAACCACCACCTGTATGAGGACAGGCTGAGAAAGTTGGGGCTGTTCAGCCTGGAGAAGAGAAGGCTGTGTGGAGACCTCATAGCAGCCTTCCAGTATCTGAAGGGGGCCTATAGGGATGCTGGGGAGGGACTCTTCATTAGGGACTGTAGTGACAGGACAAGGGGTAGTGGATTCAAACATAGGCAGGGGAGAGCTAGTTAGACATTAGGCAGAAGTTCTTCCCTGTGAGGGTGGTGAGACCCTGGCACAGGGTGCCCAGAGAAGCTG
>NDXB01004413.1:0-14699 GCA_002631895.1 Agapornis roseicollis | reverse complement strand
TTTGAGATTGAACCGGTTTTTTGTTTTGAACCGCTTAAAAAAAAAAAAAAAAAATTAAAAAAAAAAAAAAAAAAGGACCCCCCCTCACAAACGGCATTGGTGTCTATTGGAATTGTAAAGACGTTTCTTTTTCACCCTTTGCTTGTACAGAATGAGCATGGCATTTTAAATCTTGGTGTTGTTCCTAGCATGTGTGTTTTAAGACAAAGGTTAAAAAAATGTCTACGTTAAATTATGAACCTAGTCGTCCAAATAATATTTTCTCATTAAAATGTGGAAATGCAGATTTAGTTTCTTATTTTTCTTTTTAAAGAGTTTACACGAGGGGAAGTCGAAGCATTCGTTCATGGGAATGAAGTGCCAATATCTAGACCATATGAACAGCCTTTCAAGGGGTCGTTATTCACATACCAGAACACGCTGGATAAAACTGTCGTTATCATCGGTTTACAGAAAAGGTGACACACATGAGCATGTTCTGGGGGTTCTGTGCCTATAGATCTATACATATATCCATATGCATACACACGTTTGTGTCCTATACAATTAGACCGCATATAAACACGGATCACATATACTCCTGTGTGAATGTGTATTTATCATCTACACACCTCCAGTTAAATTTTCTCTACAAAGCATAAAATTGAGCTTCTGCAATGCAGAGCACACATCAAAACCTGTAAAGAATTAGATGCTTTCATTTATGAACACTGAAATTTTGTCAGTTGGGGTTTTTCTTAAAAGTGGCATCTCGAAATCTTGCTCGGGTACCGGCGAGCTCCCGCAGCCTTCTACCTGTCCTTAAACCACCTCAAGCCAGGCAGTCACTCCAACCCCTGCTATCAATGCTCTGTCTCTATCGATCCTGCTTTCCCAAAGCGATTGCAATCTGTAACCCTCACAATTGTTCCCGGTTTTCCCTAAGCCAACAACCAGTCCCTTTTGCCAAACCGGATTTTACAAGGATTCCGCAACCTCTGGCAATGACAGACGCCATGGAGTGAAGCGGTGTGGCGCCGGGCGCGCAGGTACGGGACCCCCAGACACCCGAGGGGTCATTAGAGAGGAAAGAACGTTGTGTGGTGCCGCGGTGCTGTGGGGTCTGCCCCTACCCGAGCTCTCCGAACTCCTGAACCATGACCAAGGGACATGCCCGTTTCCTCACCACGGACCAAAGCCCCGAGATTAACGCGGAGAGTGGTGAATCCGGTTGCCACCATTTTTTTTTTCTTTCCAGAGAACGGATCCCACACACAGAAAAAAGGTGGAAAATACATGAATCATTGGGCTGATTAAAATGCATGAAGCTGCTAAAGCTTGTCAGATGGGGGACAACTGAACTCATTCATCAAGTCCAGCCCACGATTATATCAACAAGATCAGCTAAAGAAGGCATTCACAACTTATCGCCAGATCAATGGACACATAACTCGACAAACTTTTCCTAACCAAGCGATGACCCACATTTCTAGACGAGGAGGACTCTTTTCCTCCTTCCTTCCTTTTTCTCCTTGTACGATCTAGCAGTCAGAACAAATCCTGACTGATGAAACCGAGCTCAATAAGAAGTGGAACTGCACTTTCAGGGTCTTTTTTAAAAAGACACAGTGATCAGGGGCGATAATGATCTGAAGAGATCGTGCCCCAACGGGAAAAAGCTCCAAAAGGCGCTCTGGCTTCCTCGATACGTAACCCAGTAGCAAGACTCGACCCGAACTTTTAAAGCGCCGTTTTCTTCTTCCTCTCTCTCTGCTCAAGCTCAGGACCTCCCAGCTGCCAGCGCGCATCCCTGCGCGCTCCCAGAAGCGTTGCGCTGCTTATTTCAAACAAATCCGTGGCTCAGCGCCTCGCTCGAATTTACTGCTCCTGCTCGTTCAGTCTCCCTGATGGCTCAAGTCCAATGTCAATACACACGGGGCTGCAGCCGGAGCCAGGGAAGGGGCGTGGGGGCGACAGCATCAGCGCGGCCGAGCTCTCCGTCGGGTATCGGCATTTTGGAGGGCCGGGGGAATGCCTCTAAGGTTTATTTTATGCCATTATAAGCACTCATGCACAGAACCCGTTCCTTCTAGGCAAAAACTCTTTCCTCCCGGAGGATGGGGCTGAGCCCGTCTATGCTCGGTAAACCCGTAGAGCCGGGTTGCTGCGATCCCGTCAGTGACTCACGGAATGGGAATCCTTTCTCCTCAGGATATCCCTTTTTTCCTTTTTCTTTCTTTATTTTTTGAGTCTTCTCCTCCTGCTACGTGCGATAAGTTCCCCCTCCGGACGGACCCATCTACCGAGGTGTTTGCTAGCAAAAGTGTGGTTGGGGTGAGGGAAACAAAACTGAGCAGCTTCATTCCAACAGCCCCCCACCCCCCAGCGCCGAATTAGCTCGGAATCTTAATATAAATGTCACTCTGTGGATTGTGGTTTTTTTGTTTTGTTTTTATTAACAAAAAGAAGCTGGGGCTGTGAAGCCTTGGAGGGGTTGTATTTGTTTTCTTTTAAACTAACAACAAATTATCTAATTAATATGTTTCAATTACAGCATGAAAAAGAGAGGCTTTGGACCGCCTGCAGTGGGTTTACAATAGCCCCAGAGCCCACTATAAGAATTTACAATAACTTCACATCTGTTTCTTTATTTCCCACTTTTCGAGTCTAAAACTCCTCTCGAAATCACTTCAAACCGTGGCCCGAGTTATGAAATATGGTCCCTCTGCCAGGGAAAAAAAGGGGGGAAAGAAAAAAAGGACAAAACTTTGCAGCTTGAGCCTTTATTTGCAAGCTGGAAAGTGAAAGCCCCATTGAAGAGCATTAAACAAATATATTAGAATTCTGTCACTTTATGCAATTGAGTAGATCAAATAAAGGGTCCCAGGCCACTTCATTCACTCTCATTCACTTGAATAGAAAATGCAAAGAATAGCAAACCTAGACTGGGCCACCGATGTAGATTTAGCCCTTTTTTTCTAAGAGACAAAAAGGCTGAATTTTCACAAACACATTGCTGACTCGGGGACTAGGAAACCAGCACTGAAACCCCTTTGGAATTTAAATTCATTTTATCTTCCTCTCTCTTTCTGGGTCCCTTTGCGCTACAGGGCGGGTTACACTGGCTCCTTTGCTTGGAGAACATAGGATACAACACACCACCACACAAAAATAAAGGTTCCAGGTTTACCAGGATGAGGCAACGGTGCAGTTTGGAAGGTAATAGTTTGATTTACCAAGGGAAATGAGGGAACATCCTCATCCTTCTTAGCCACAGCCCCTCTGCGGGGTGCCTGGGCACAGCACTGCTGAGGGCCCTGCTAATTCCAGGTACTGCTTTGTATTTGTTTTTACTGGTTTACACTTCTTTCAAGGAAAGGAAATCAACTAAAAATAACCCGGATTGGACAATATATCCAGTTCTCTTTCCTTATACAGCCAAGCAGGATAATTTGCTCAGTATTTAGTAGAAATGACAAAACTTACACAGCATAGTATTTGCATCAGAGACTTTCAGGCCCAAGGAATGCTACATTTTTGGAGTAAGAAAAAATAATGTCAAGTTCTACACATGTTCACTCCTGCTGTCCTTTGTGGTTTTAGCTCTGCCTTCGCTCCACACTATCTTACTTTCTGTCTGAACTTATTTTGAAAAACATTCTAGTCTTTCAAATAAGCACATATATTTTAATGGATCCCAGTTTGAAACTGTCTGTTCCAGTGCCTCTTTTCATTCCTCTGTCTGATCTTCAGAATTTATGCTAACACTCACCAGATAAATTTATCCTAATTTTATCTTAACTCCCCCCTAAGCTCATGGGGGAGACCCTGGAATACACCCCAATGATATGGCAGTGCTTTCAGGTGAAGGTGCTGCTTCTGCCATCCCTCCTCTGCTGGGGAGCTTAGCTCTGAGCAGGGCAAAGCACCATGACCCCCTATGTGTCCCCACCATGGCCACTGCCAGAAAGCACCAGGTCAACTCTGGTGGGCACTGCTCAATAAAAGCTCTTCATTTCGCACTGTTTAGAAAGACCTCGGTATTTATGTAGTAGTAACTGAAGCATTTTGCATTAGCAAGAGCAGCTCCTTGGAGAGGCATTGCAGCCAAAACTGACTTTACACCCAGGAAAACGCTCAGTATTCCCAGGCACCCCCAACTACAGCACAGACAGCACAGACCACCCGCTGTGCTCACTTGCTGTGAACATCAACCTGGAGACATTTCACCAGGGATGAGATCAAGGCATCCTGGGGGCTTGCAGCTTCCATCCTCCTCGCTTGCTTTAATGGCTGCTGGACAGACAACAAGTAGGGAGAGATGGAGCCCAAAACTTGGACCTGATTCTATTCCTAGGTATGCCCCAGCAGCATGAGGTGCTTTCTTAGCCTTTGGAAACCACTAGTACACCTACTGCCTGTGGGGGTCTGGGGAGCTCTTGCTCCCCAGGCTGCTCCCTTGAACAGGTCCATGTGTTACTTCCATGGTATTACAGTCCAGACTACTACTTACAAGGCACCTTTATGCCTACTATCAGCACCGCCACTGTATTACTAACTAAACCTGAAACAAATATAAACTCAAATGAATAAGCAAAATGACCCCAAAGCTTTGTTTTGGAATGCCTGAACAGGAAAGCATAGCATACCAGACAAAAAAAGCTGCTTTAAAGGGTAGGTTGCTGTTAGGTCATACAGGAACCTCTGCTGCAGGGTATCAGGGTGGATGAAGCACCCATTTCAGAACAGGGAAGACAATGCTCCATTGCCAGCCATGGATGGCAACCATCTCTTCAAACAATTGCAACCCTACCTCTTCCACATCACAGATGTGCACTTTTCTACCAACCAGAGCAATATTACCACCTGATTCTCTCCTACCTCTGCCTGTACTTCTCTCCTGTGTAGTCTTTGTGGCTCTTGCTGCCCAATTTCACTTGTAACTCCTAAGCTTAATGATGGGGATCCTGGCAGCAGAGTACTGAGAAGCTTAAGGGTACAGTCAGCCTTGTTACTGCCTCATCCTCTGGAGACATTCTTCCATGGATGGATAGTTCCCTGGGTGAGGAATGCTGGACCCTGGTAACATCTTGCAGGATCCTTCCCTGGGCTGTTGCCCATCCTCAGCTTTCCACAAGGTCAGGCTGTTCAGACCAGTGATGAGACTACCTGCACACCAACAGAGCAGAACGGGGACTAGACCTGCACAGACCTGCTGAAGGAGGCCACAAACACAAATAACTTGTGTTTCCTCTCAATTTGTGCTGGATGTACTTGAGCCCTTGATGAAGATAACTTCATAATTAACCCTCTTAACTTCCAGGTTAAGTCCTCCAAAGAACAGGGAAAAGGACCAAGGGAGGTCTGATCCCTGTTAGACATAATTAGACTCCAGATTGCTGTTTTGTTGGCAGCTACAAGAACTCTAACAGAGTTAGAGTAGAATCCTAACTCTGGATTCTACACCTGTGGGAAGTTGTTATAGTCATGTTAACTACTTTACTGAGCTCCAGCTTTGTCGTCTCTGCTAGACCGAGACAATCAGCTGTATCCAGAGGCTCTGAGAAGACATTCTCTTGGATGTACATGGGAATTAGCTGGACGACATGGAACTGCTTCCCCTGCAAGCCAAAGAATGCATTTTTGAAGTAAGCAATTTTTAACCATCTATAATTTGCAAGGCTGGCACCAGGATTTTCTGCTGGCAAATGACAGGTACCATGTCTGTCAGAGGAAGACACAAAATTCCTATAGCAGTTCTACGTATGACCTTGTCCTTTCTTGCTTGCCTCTCACTGCCAGGTTTTCTCATCTATCAGTCACAGAGTTTGAGCATGAGGCAGGCCTGCCAGTGCCTTGTACAGTGGCTGAGAGTTTCAGGCTAAAATCTTAATTTCATTAAAATTCACAGAAGCTTCCTAGTGAATTCAATAGAGTGAGGCTTCCACCATAAAGGGTTTTCAGAACATTCAGATGGTTTCCTATGGAGGTAACTTCCCTTTCTCTGTTTGAGGTCACAGTCATATGGTGGATATGGTAAGTCACATATACCAGGTACACGGGTGCTTCAATGCTGTGTGGGCAGCTTGGAACACTTGGGAAAATGTTTCCATCCTTTTCCATTATTCCCTCAACTGTCAGTAGTGCTTTCAGCTACTCACTGCTTTTTTATCCCCAGCCACAAAAGGGCTGGCCAAAGAAGGACTGAACACAGAATATTTGGTCCTGTGCTCCTCTCTGCCTTCATCAAAGTATAGGGTACTTTCTTCTAAGCTGTGGACTCATCTATCTGAACATTAACAAAATCACAGTCTTAAACACTGTGATTTTTAGTGTGATTACTTTTGAGATCAAACTAGAAAGCTTTGAGAATGGTAATTACTCAGTGGTGATTTTTCAATTCTTTTTCCATCCAAACCACATTATGCAGTTTTCATCTCATCAGTTAGCCCACAGACATGCTCTCTCCCTCCTTTTCAAACCACAAATCAAACACTGCAGATTCTGCAGTGTTCGGTTCTCCAGGACTGTCAAGTAAAGCACCAGTTGCTGTGACACTTCTGATAAAAACAGCTACTGTAATAGTGGGTTTTCTTCTGGAAACAGCACTAAGAGTTTGTGGATGAATTCCTGCAATGGAATTTCACTAATGACATCAAACCTGACAATATTAGGTCATGTCTGCATCATAGGAATGTTTGTTAGATTCTATATAATGGTGTGGAGGGTTTGTTAATTTTCTGTAGCATTTCTATACAAGCAAGATCCCAAGACAGCATAGTTACATGGGTATGAAAGCACTTGATGCCTTCAACCTGCACTATAAGCTATGCCAATGGAAGCTCATTTTGTCAGTATCACCTGTTCCCATAGGAGAAGGCTTGCTGGGGCATCTGCCATGAACAACATACACACAGACACTTACCCTGGTGCTGGTGTGGGCATTCACCCAGAGGTGCCAGCGGCCCTAGAGAGGACTGAGCTAAATTGGGGCCGCAGGACCAGTTATGTTCCCACAGGACAGGCAGCAGATCCAGAGAGGAGCAGCAGAGCACAAGGGGGCTGGAACTGCTGCTCTGCCCCTGTGCAGCAGCACTGCTCAGCACTGGCCAAAGGACAGGCACCAGCAGGGCAATCGGACAGGGGCTGACAGCTGGAAATCACCTTGCTCTCTTTCTCACCCATTCAGTGAGTTCAATGAGAAACAATTAACATTGTTATTGTCTTTGCATAGTACAGACTACAAATTCTATTATTACCTATATAGAATCATAGAGTCATAGAATAGTTAGGGTTGGAAAGGACCTTAAGATCATCTAGTTCCAGCCCCCTGCCATGGGCAGGGACACCTCACACTACAGTTACATATTATAAATCCCATCACTGTAAGATTATTTGGGATAAGCCTTTTGAAACCAGCAGATCATCTTTCAGAGCCTTGCTTTGGAGGAATTTGGTGTAGGTTGGTTTTTCCCCCCAGTCAGAGGCTGTACAAAAATCTGCTGCCTTTTTATCAGCTTGGTATCACTCTGAAATTTTCCATGAGCTCAAGATAAGGCTGTTTGAAGTCACTGCACAGGAATCACCAGAGGCACCTACTGCATGTTCAGCTGAAGTCTCTCCACTGTAAAATAAAGCCAGTGCTGCCTGTAGCACTCAAATTCTATGGATCTGGTCCACTTTCTCCATCTGCAGTTGATGTGCCCAAGTTGTGTATCAGAGAACAACGTTTTTCTTCTAAGTAGTCACACACATAAATTTTAAACCAAAATGCATTTCTCAAGTGAAGCAGGGCCTTGTGAGACCACAGAGTCTCTGCCCAACACATCAGATCATACAGCCACATACAGGATGTCAGCAAGGAAGAAAACCTTTGAGATGTCTAGCACTCCTGGTCATTCATTAGCTCTGCCTCTGCAGTAAGGGCTGTACCTATCTAAGTGCTGCTTTTATTTCTGTTCTAAATATTGGAAGTCCCTTGACATTTTGCTATTTTTCTGAACATTCTCCTTTGTCAGTTCCTAGCACTAAATACAGCAACCCCAAACCCCAAACTGCTTCTACATGATCCAGCTCTGGGAGACTTTTCTGTCCTTTCAAAGTGAAGAGATGCTGCTTAAAAGGACAGGTTTGGGGTCAAATGCTGCTGTAAAGAAACTGAATGGGATGAATTTGGGTCAGTAACAATGCGTCCCTTAATTCTCAATGCAAGTCAGGGAGGTTATGGTTCTGTGAATGTGGACGTGGCACAGTTGGGTAGGAGGTCAACAGCACAGAGTTAAGTACTATTTTCAGCATTGTCTTCTTCTTCAGCTTGTGAGGATACAAAGCAGAAGCTGTCAGTATCCATCCACTTTAGCTCTGGAAATACAGATTAGGAAGGCTGGGAACCGATCTTGTCAAAAAACAGCAAATACCATTATATAAACCTGGATCCTCGGAGTATCCTGACATGAGGTGTAATTCCTCCTGTCTTTCAGAAGGGTAATGGCAAAAGCCTTTCTCCCTGGAGCAGGGGATGCCAATCCTGCCTGCCTGCTTCTTCACAGTGTCAGCAGCACCTTGCACTGCAGAGCTTGGGGCAGGGGTTTGGGTGTTTGTTCTGTGGTAGCTCCATGCACCAGAAAACCTGTGCTGTAGAAGCACAAGGCTTCAGAGGCTAATTTGTCTTGCAGAAGCTCCAGGTTCTGGCTTCTCTCTGGGCTTTAGAAAACTTTCCTCTTTTCAAGCATGCTATACCATACACCATACCTGTTCTCTGTTTACAGTAGTAAAGAGTAATTATAAGTTGGAAAAGACAAAACACCTTTTTTACAAGTATTTATTCAGTCTGCCTAAACACTCTGAAGGAATTATGATTGACTCATATTGCCTGCATGGAGACTAAACCCCCTACAATTACTGCTTTAACTATAATAAACTGGCTGGACAAACACTAATCTCTTCAACAGCCTTCCAAAATATCCTTTGTGTGCTCTTTATTTCAGCCCAGCAAACCTGGTCTTATTTTTGTCATGCAGAGCAAATATGTAATTGTCAAATATACCAATATTGTGCACACATACAAAGCTTCTATGCTACTAAATTATGCAGGCAAGTATCTGCTATGTGTATAAAAAGCATCAGGCAGATAAAGCTTAAGCAAACAGACATGAAAACATCACCAATTTGGTTTTCCTTTCAAAATACAATCACATTCATCAGCCTCTGTGAACAACTCAAAATTCCATGCAATGAAGTGCCATCTACTTCTCTGTTCCTTGGATGTCAATGAACAATGGAAGGCAGCATATGAAACAACTGTGTAAAACAAATGACTCAGACTACTGTGGGATAGTTCTGTTTCAACTTTCACTTGCTGAAACTGTGTAATTAACACACAATCACTGGAAAATCAACAGCCACAGAAAGAGCTGCCAAAATACTGCTATGAAGTGTTTTCCCAAACAGTGCAGCATCCATATCCTGACACAATGACTTTAATCTTTTCTTATAAACCCTCTTCAGGGCGTCGAAGGAAGCTGTTCTAGGATGTCATTCTGTATAGCCTGTAAGGAGCTATTAGTGCCAGCACTCAGGGAACTATCTCTGGACATGGAGGCTTTTCAAGACTGCACCTCACAGTTCTTCATGCTGATATCTTTTCAGTCCACAATACAACACCCATTGATCTCAGTGGGGATGGCTAACAGAATGGTACTGAAACCATACTGGACAGTAAGCATCAGAATAAATTTATCTGATTCCCTACAGGTCATGTCCTTTGTTCCTTAAGCTACACCTTCCTGCACAGCCCTCCCTTCCCATTTCCCATAGTTTGCCCACCTGACAGGAGCAGACAAACAGTAAGCTGCCTGTGGACCCCTCGAGGATGCACCCATGGATGGACTAGCTTGCTGCTGCCACACACAGTGCTGGAGGTCAGACTGCCTTTCCCTCTAGAGCCTGTCTTTTCTGCCCAGCCAACATTTAAAGAAAATATTTAAGAAAACTATTTAGAAAATACAGAGCTCCATGAGTAGAAAGAGGATTTTTCACTCCTCTCAAGTTGGACTGAAAGTGGCCAAAACATTCAGCATTATTTGGGCTGATTGAGAAGACGACAGGCACAAAGCACAGTCTTGTAAGCCTCTTTTCCCCAGCACACCAGCATAAATTACTGCCAATTTAGTCAACACCATCAAGCCCCATTTTGCCGCCAGGACCACTGAGACAATATTCTCTACCTTCAAGATTATATGAAAACGAAAGCGAGTACATCAGTCTCATCTCTAAACAGAAGCAATTCTTTTCAGCTGCTAAGTCCTTGCTCTGAATGGTGTAGTTTTCAAATGTATTGTCTGCTTTTCCTACTGTTTATCCCAACTGCTTTAAACTCCTTGTTTAATAACATCAGATTAATAATGCACTTTACAAAGAGGAATTAGGATGGATTTCATTAATGCTAACAACTTGGCTATGTTCTCACCATATGAATATACCAGAAGTAAAACATTTTTGATGCCAAATCTTGGGCTTACAGCATAATGAATGATTTTGTACAAAGTCTCTGTTAACTTCCCATAATTACTGCTAAATCTAACATGCTAGAATGGTGCAGCAACTAATCTCCTCCCATTCGGAACATGTGTGCTCTCTTTGGAACTGGCCTATTTACAACAGCAATGATGTTCCACAGGCTTGGAAAGAACATGGGATTTCTTTACTTCTTTCTCTGAAGTAACTGATTTTTTTAAGGTATGATTTTTTTTTACTTACTGTTTTCCTACATTTCCCAACACAGCCTTGCATCTATTTTTTCCTTTGATCTGAGCACAGACCAAGTCTTTCAAGATTTATCTAGTGACAAAAGAACAGCTTCTATAGAATTGCTCTTCTTGTGCTGGTGGCAGCTCTGTTAATACAAAGCTAACCTTCTGGACACGAAGTCTCTGTCTTCCTCTCCCCTGTATTTTCTCTGCATGTTCACTTTTAGGGCAAGCTCTGTAAACTCAATGGCTTGGCAAACGCAGACTCCAGCCTTGTCCTAATCCTTGGCTAAAGCTTTCTTGAAGGCAAACAACCACTGGACAGGGTCTCTCAGTCCCAAAGCTGCCTTCATCCCACCCAACTCTTAATCTGAAAAATGTTTAGATCTAGAAATAAGGACTCAGCTGGTATCCAAAGCAGTTGTCTGGGGGATCTGGACTTTGTGCTTACTTTTGTTTTATGATTTGCTGCCTCCCTTAGTGACATAAATGAGCAATGGCATGAAGAGGGAGAGCTGCTGAGGGAACAGGCTTTCTGAGGAGATGACAAAGAGAACCTGAAGCTCAAGGGGAAAGAAAGCAGGTTACTACAGCTAGTCATCAGAAATCAGATGACTCTATGGACAGTGCAGAGTCTGTTACAGTAGCAAGAACTGTGTCAGTATCACACAGTTTGTGCTCCAGTACCTATAAACCTGCCTTAAAAAAAGGACTGAAATATGTCAGCAGCAAAGACTGCAATACGGCCACCTTGCTTTGTTGCTGCAACAGTCACAAGCTATTGATCACTGCTAGGATTACTTAAGAACAAAGCTGTTAAGGCAAAAGCAGAGTGCAATGTCAGATTTGTAGATTGCTTTTCTGTAATCATAGCATATAAAAAAAAAACCAACATAAAAGGAAGAAATCCCCTAGAAACAAATATGCACAAATACATGCAACAACATGTAACTCTTGGAGGAACAATTCTATGTCTTTCATATTGGCACAGCTTGTATCCTGTATTTAACCCTGCACAGGTAAAGAATCCTCCTTTCTCTTATTATCCACATGTAGATGGATATTTTATCTTGGCTACCAATTATTATAGACATACTGGGTTCAGCTATCTACTCTCTGGAAGACTGCCCTCTGTGTCAGCAGTCATTCAAGCGGCAAATTATTTATTATGTATTTATATGACATTAACATTTGAGTTTGTGACCTAAGCTGAGTCTGTACATTTGTGAGAAGATACAGAACTGTTCTGCTCAGAAAGAGGCACTTTCAGCTTGGTAAGGAACAGCAAACATCAATTTCTATGTGAGACCACTCACACTGGGCAATACCAATTATTGTTCAGTACCTGGAGAGAACCAGCCAAGATACTGGATGTCAAATCACAGGTCGTACTGTGTGGCCTGTTCAGTGTTCCCAGGTGAAGACCTGCCTCTTTCAATCCCTTATGCTTTACCAGCAAATTCCAGAACCAGTCCTAAGTGACAGCTGAGCTGGTGGTCATCATACTTGTGTTTCTGCCAAGCAATACTAGCTGCTGGTTTTGCCTGATCGTACGGATTTAGCCACGTAAAACACAGTGAACATCATCTTAATTCAAACAGTCTGAAAAGAGGCTTCAAAAGATGAAATCAGGCTGCAGAATTTGATAGATTTTTCACAGAAAAATAAGGGAAAATTCCTTCTACCAGTTCAGTATGAAAAAAATAAATAAGAGTGAATCAAAACAAGAATGTTTGGATTGATTCTAAAGTATCTGAAGAGACTAAAGTCATTAATATTTATAACATCAAATATTAGTTATATTTGATGTCTAACAAAGACTTGTCTGTTTCAGTGGAAATCGCTTTCTTATTTTGTCATGAATATAGAGGCAGCCTTATTAATAAAACAAAATACCGTAAAGGAAAACAAGCAGAGACTGAAGGTTCCGCTAGTTTTTTAAGAGTTTGTACTCTGCCATGTTATGTACTTATTTTTGTTGGGTTTCCCCTTAAATTATGAGCTTGGGGAAAGACAAAAAAATAACTTGAGTGTAAAGTTTAAACTGCTTATAAACAAGACAGACATGTTTGAAGCTGAATTGCCTTGCTTGGGGAAAAAAGCTACTGTACAACACGCTTGAGAATCATCCATCTGTCTAGATGGACCATTCCCCAGTCAGCAGCCAGAACCCTGGCTAGCTCTGGATGCAGCCCTGCAATATTATACCATGGGCAGTAACAGAGCCAGGTGCCCTAGGCCCCACTGGGCTGCCCGTAGGGTAAGTCTGCCCTTAGCAAACATGTCTCTGACCTTTGTAGTGAACGAACAGGACAGTCTGAACATTACTGCACCTGCCTGCAGCTCTGTCAATCAACACTCCCAGGTCCTTTTCCATGAGCAGCTTTCCAGACACTCTTCCCCAAGCCTGTAGTGTTCCACGAGGTTGTTGTGGCCCAAGTACAGGACTCAGCACTTTGCCTTGTTGAACCTCATACAGCTGGCCACAAGCCATCTATCTAGCCTGTCCATGCTGTACCCAGAACAGCATGAAATACGTCTAGAGTGCCCTGAAAGTGCTTGCATATCTCCTTCTCTAAACTTGCAAAGGATTTAATAACAACCTACAATATAACCTTCAATATTCCAGCACCTAAGAATCCTTATAGTATTTCTGAGCTATACAGTCTTTGCTGTGAACATGTTGGCCCCTTTGAGCCTGCTCCCCATAAAGAAACCAACACCACTCACAAAACTCACAGCAATATTGTGCAGTTACGTGCACAAGTGCTTGTAAAGAATTTAAATCCTGTGGTAGGAGGAATCACAGGAGTACCTAGAACTGGAAAAACCTAACACCTGGGAAATGTGAGCCTCAGCTGTGGGAAGCAGCACGGAGCTGATGAGCTTCGAATATAGTATCTTCTACCACAGAGGGCCGGTACAAAGACAAGCAGAAGCACAATAGAAGGGGAGAATCTTGCTATGAGTATCTGACTGTACCCTAGAAAGCAGAGCTAAAGAAGCTGTGAATAAAGAGAGTATAAAAGCCCTGCAGAGGAGAGTTTCAACACCTCAGACCCATACTTTCCTAATGTGACCTCTGAAAAGACAAAGACAAGAGACCCCACTGGCAGCACTCAGTTTGGTTCAGCCTGACTGCCACTGCTGAGCGGAGACCCCCAGGGCTAGGCTCCGAGCTGCAGCAACAGTGCCCTCACCAGCCAGAACTGTTCTTACTGTGCCCTGGCTGACATCTAGATTTATCTTTCTATGTGGTTTATGTCTTTTGTCTGGGTGAGCAGAGGGGTTTTTTGGGTTGGTATCCTATGTAAATTAGAATGCCTGAATAAATTGGAGAGCTTATTTAATTATCTGTAGACAAAGGAAGTGTGGCAGTTGTTTTGAATAGAAAAATCATTTTGTGAATGAATCAAGTTCCAGTAAGAAAAGATGCTGCACCTGCAGTACACTTAGCCTGATGACTTCCCCAGGTTTGCTACCCATTATCATATTATAATCTTAAAACATAATTAATTGGTTAGTTACATAACTCCAGCAGCACAATAGGTGCAAAATTCATCTTGTTTCTGAGGTCAAGTGCAGGAAGCTGGAATTTTGCCAGGGCAGTGAATGTCATGGTGCTAGATGAAAACAGTCTGTGCTTTAAGGCTTGAATTTGACTTGATGTCGTATGAATATGGGCTGCACCTGCATGACACGCTTGTGAGGTGGGCTGATGCCAACCTCATGAAGTTTAACCATGCCAAGTGCAAGTTCCTACACCTGAGTCAGAGCAATCCCAGGCACAGCTACAGGTTGGGCAAAGGGGAGATTCAGAGCAGCCCTGCAGAGAAGGACTTGGGGGTGGTGGTCGATGAGAACATGAACAGGAGCCGGCTGCAGTATGTGCTTGCAGCCCAGAAAGCAACCTCAACTGGAGTATTGTGTGCAGTTCTGGTGTCCTCAACATAAAAAGGACATGGAGCTGTT
>NDXB01004412.1:23657-43796 GCA_002631895.1 Agapornis roseicollis | reverse complement strand
ATGGCTGATAAAGCTGTGCTTGCACTGCCCCTCTCGCTTTTTTAGTTAGCAGTTCTTGTTTCAATCGATCTGTTCCTCTAAGTTTTGGATTTACCCTCAGGTTACTTTAAACACACGAAGCAAGGTTCCTGTCACACTCCCAGAGTGTTGCAGGTGCTCTTCAGTCTTTGTTTGTGGTGTCTTTACAAACTGCCCCAATGCTTCAATAGATGGAGCCGTTTGTTTATTACCTCACCCCGGTGTCTGTCCCGGCTATTCCACTGGAGCACCGGAGCCAAATCGGCTTCTTTAAACATGGGCCTCCAATATGTATTTTTTTTTTTAGGAATGCCAGCCTGCTCGGCAGCAGCCATACCATAAATATCAGCTGGAAACTGCACTTTTGCATTGACCCTTTCTTGTCCGAAAGGTTAAACTGCTACCCATTAAAGACTTTTACATGAACCCAACAACAAAAATACACAGAACACTGTCTGCCCTCAACATACACACACACACATATATGCACACACTTATGGGATCCCACAAGCATTCTCCACACAACTATGATATTTAAAACACAAAATCCAAACAATCATTGCTTCCACTACACAGTTCCACATACAGAACATGCCACAAGGACCCTGTGAAGACTGTCAGGAAACCAGCTCCGAGAAGCATCATTGCAGTGCAAGGTGGCAGACTCAACTTTAGCAGGCGTCCCTGCAGAGGCTCTGCCTCCCCACACTGCATGAGGCTTGGGCNAACCAGCTCCGAGAAGCATCATTGCAGTGCAAGGTGGCAGACTCAACTTTAGCAGGCGTCCCTGCAGAGGCTCTGCCTCCCCACACTGCATGAGGCTTGGGCTTTCATACTGACCAAAATGCACACTCATTCCAACACAGGTGGCCAGCCTATGTCGGAAGAAGTGGCCAAGAGTATCTAAAACGGTCTCCAAGGGTCTATAAAAGCATGGACATACTTATGTTTACCAATGTCTAGTACATAAGTAGCACACAGACTATATCACTGTGAGTTTTGATCCAAGTACACAATATATCTACATTCTCCACCCATCTTGCATCTCCCTTTTAGAAATACCCATTTATCATGAGGATTTGGGGGATATAAATCAAGCTTCTTTTCCGGATGAATACACCCCAGGTCAAAAGGATTATCCAGGTCAGCATTGGAATTATCAGGTGCCAGAATCTCAGGAACAGTAACAGCAACAGTCCGGTGAATGTGCACAGGCTCCTTCTCGGGGTCAGTAGGGCCTGAGTCAAAAGGATCGTCTTCATCTCTGCCTTCAGTCCTCGCAGCCGAAGCGGCAACTGGCGGAGGTTCCGGGGCAGGGGGGTAGGGGCTGGGGGGGGGCACTGGGCTCCACGATCTCTTTTTTGATGTTTNCCGAGGGGGCAACTGGGGGAGGTCCCGGGGCGGGGGGGTGGGGGCTGGGGGGGGGCACTGGGCTCCACGATCTCTTTTTTGATGTTTTTAATGTCTCTAAAATAGTTCTCCAAGTGACTAACAATTTTTTTCACAGTGTAACTGTCTTTTGTGGCTGCGTCCCATGAGTTGACTCCTGCCGCATTCCACAAACAGACCAATCTCTGGATAACACACCTTCAACCATTTCAGCATTAAATTTAAGTCTGTCTCTTTAAAGGTTGCTCCACTGAAAACATCCATAATATCTAAATCTGAGACATCATGCTTTTCTAAAAAGCATTTAAGTAAATCATGGGCCGCCTGCCATTCCATTTCACCTTTTTCACCTTTTTATTTCTATTTATCTCTATTTTGTACTGGTACCTCTTTTTGTCTCTATTTATTTGGTGCACTGTGCAGCCTCACCCAAGTCAGCCAAACTGGTCAGCGGACACTCCTCTATAGGGTCAGTACAGGCTCTGGAGTGACTTTACGATGCCTGCATCAGTCAGCTCTTGCCCCCCGGGCACTACTACTCGGTGCTGTTCCCACTCGCTTGCTCTGCTCTGGTGCCTGAGTCCTCATGTCCAGTAGCTGAGAATCCTCGGGTCCAGGAGCTGAGGGTCCTTAGGTAGTAGTTGAGAGTCCTCGTATCATGTCGGGGTCGCCACTGGCTGGAGATCTCTGCAAGGGAAGACGCGAATGACCAATATGATCAATATGCAGACTTTGATTTATTGGCTTACATGGCTTACTTTTATACCTTATTCTTACATTACCATTACATCACCGTAACTACTTGGCTTAATACACTTGGTCAGTTGTGTTGCTATGCCTCATATCATTAGTTAGTTTCTTAAAGATTGCACTACCATAGCCGCCCTGGGCACCTTAACCCTTAACAATGCTAGGGTTGGATAACACTGTCCTGGGAACTCGAGCCCCAGAACTTCTCAGCTCTCCCTCTCCTCTGCCTGCCTCTGAGTTCTTACAGCTGGTGTTTCTTTCACTCCTTAATCCATGGCCTTCAGTTTATCTCGACTCCGTTTCTGTTCTCAGGCAGGTTGCCTTACACCAAGGTCTCTGGATTGCTCACAAAATGGCCGTTCTCCAACATTGTGACTCTCACCTCTCAGCTCACCTAGAACCTGTTTCCTTAATGAGGACAGCTTTGGGGTGGAAAACTCATCTCCTCCCTCCAAGCATGGAGCAGGTAGAAGTCACTGGGCATGAGAGCATTTGCAGATGACTTTCCCTGTCTAGGGCTGCATCTCTTCCAGTGTTGCAAATTGCTTTGGTTATGGCAGGGAGCTGACTTAATTTCCTATGGAGAGGGAAAGCAGGTGCCTGGGATGTGATGCCAAGGCAGCGATTGCAGTTCTGGGCTGCCAGAAATCATTGCCTTTTTGTATTTATGGGAGTTTGTGATGGGCTTCGTTACAGGATTTGGGATACGCACTGTCTTTTGAAAGTGGGTTGTGGTAGGATGCATAGATGCCGAAGAGCATTTTGTGTACCAAGGGCATGACCTATGCTGGTGAAGGTGGTCCTAAAATGTTCAGTGTGCTAGCCAGTGGGAGCCAGTTTGGGATGTTTGGAGAAGAGGGAAGCAAAACAAGCTTTTTAGCTCATATGGACAATACTCTTGTACTTTCCAAGTTGTTTTTCATCTTCATGTGAGCAGCTGAGATGAAACATCCCTTTCTGTTGAGAACAAAAGCAGAAGCCTTTTCACTTTAATGCAGGTACCAGGGTTGGGATGTGCTGCAGTCACTCATGGCATGGCTTGGCTTTGATCCCTGGCTGTGGTGTTGGAGTGCACACTGCATCTCAGGAGGGGGTTTGGAATCCCTGGTCTAGACTGACGCCTGTGTCCCTGGGCCAGAGCAAGTGAACATCACTCCAGCAGCACCATCAGGTCACCTCCAGCAGTCGCAGGGAAGAATGGCAGGAGCCTGCCTGTTCCTTCCCCTGTTTGAAGACCGGGACTCTTTTACTGATCTGTATTTTCTATAGGTGTTCTGTGTTAGACAGAGCTCTGCTGTTCTTTGGGCTGGGAGTATGGTGAGGATCTGCCTAGCAGAAATTTTGTGGTGAAATTGGTTGTTGCTGCACTTGAACACTAGCCTCAGGGGTTTTTCTTTTACTCTCTTTTAACAAGCTATATTTTTTCCCCACTAATGGAAAATTTCGACTTGTCCTCCACTTAAGCACAGTTGAGGCTTTTTCCAGGAAAGCAGAATGAATCAGTAACCCTTCCCTCTTCTGCTGCTTTGTGTGTTAAGCTAATTGTGTTATTTTTATTGTGGGGTTTGATTGCATAAAGGCCCCCTTCTGTCCCCACCAAACTCATACTGTTTTCCAGACAAGAGGACAGCCAAGATCAGGTGATGCTCCTACCTCTGGAGCTGTGTTACCCCCAGACCTTCAGAGTTTGGAAATCATGGATTTGGAAGAGGATGAAGCTGAACAAGGGCAGACAGACACTTCCTGCAGCACAGCACTTTAGTATGGGCTGAGGGCTTTCCATTCAAATCACAGACTTTCAGACTGGCTTGGGTTGAAGGGACCCTTAAGCTCATCCAGCTCCAACCCCTGCCGTGGGCAAGGACACCTTCCACTAGAGCAGCTTGCTCCAAGCCCGTGTCCAGCCTGGCCTTGAACCTTCACAGGAAACAGTTTCTGCCTAAGAGCTCATCTCAGTCTCCCCTGTTCGGGCAGGTTAAAGCCATTCCCCTTGGCCGGTCCCTACAAGCCCTTGTCCCAAGCCCCTCTTCAGTTTTCCTGCAGCCTTTTAGGCACTGGAGCTGCTCCAAGGTCTCCCCTTAAGGAGCCTTCTCTTTTCCAAGCAGAACACAAATAATTTGCAGGGATGAGCATGCAGGAGCACAAGGGCAACTTGGATCTTACCATCTGATGCAGGGAAAGACAGCTGCCAGGCAACCTCCTGGTGCTGCTCAGCTCCCTTGATGCTGCTCTCTTCTTGCAGTTCCAGCACTGGAGAAGTCCTAGAGGTTTGTTCTGGGTTGTTTCCCTTTTCACATAGACTAGATCCTCTCTAGGTTGGTGACTTGAAGCATAGCTTTAAAAATCAAATAGCAAATGACTGTACTCTGATGGATGTTACTGTGCTAAATGTTGTATTATAGAAGTCACTGTGGTTAAGTGGAATATCTCTGGAATCTTGCTAAAAACAAGATGTTAGTGTTCCCCTCTAATTTTTGTAGAGAGCCATTTAGATGTTTTCCAGATTAAGGCATAATGGAACTGCTAGCTATAAATGTTCAGGGGAATCCATTACACATGGTGATTTACTGGTTAGTCACAATTGCTTCAGAGCCACAGTGTCACATTTAACACCAACCTTCAAAAACATGTATTGTTAAATCTGGTCATCCTTCCTGCGAGATGCTCCTCCAGCCTCCCAGAAAAGGAAAAGACATTTTGTGCAGCAAGATACAAAGGCAATTTGGAGGGGACTGGGTGATGCTAGAGAAAGGACTCGATGTAAGTGGAGGTAGTGATGGATGGAGCTCAAGCAGAACAGTCCATATGCTGCCAGCCTGGGCCCTGCTCCTGCTCGGAACAGCAAAGAGCTGGTCTGGTCAAGATTTAGACTGGTGATTTAGTTAATGGAGATGTTCCTGCAGGTTCACTGAAGGCACCCTCAGCTCTAGAACTATAGCTCATAATTAGAGCAATTTCTGCATAATGCAAGTATTAGCAGCCATTTTCACTTAGGCACCTGCTTTACCCACAGCCTGTGAACAGAACTTGGTAACCCTACCTAGCTTCCAAAACACCATGTTTTCCCTGCAATATCTACCTGCTCGGTGTAGTTGGCTGCCTGTTCCCATATCTGATCCAGTGGGAGTGATGTGCTGCACTTGAGCTGCACCTCCTGGGGTGGAAATTACTGCTCTGGATGGAGTGACCCGTGTTTTGCTGGGTTGTGTTTGTGGAGCAAAGGCTTTATGCCCTGCAGGGCTGTGTGTTTCCTTGTTCTCAGCTTGTGAGTTGAAAGCAAGTTCATCTTCAGGCTCTTGTAGCACTCTGTGTCACAGGTTTTTAAGTCCAGGGTGGAGGCTGTCAGAATGGAATGTGTAAACCTGGGATTTAGAGGATGAGCGAGTAAATCCCATTAAATTTGTGTCTTTGGAGTCTTGGAACAAGATATGGATTAAGGGACAAGCGCATGTGGTTAGACATCCCAAAGCGCCTCAGTTGTCTTTATTGCCTGAGCATATTTGTTTCTGCAGTGGTTGGTGTTCGAGGTGCCTGCAGGATACCTGGAGGTGCTTCACTGCCAGTAATTTTAATAGCAATGATTTAATAGTGCATTTAAAAAAGAACAATATTTGGGATTGCTGAGGCTGGGCCTCAGGTTGGTTTTCTTCTTGATACCTTGAGAAGATTTTGGATTCTAGGTTTATGCAAACTTGGAAGTGTTAGTGTTCTGATCAATAGCTGAGTTTACCAGTAAAGCTTTGTAAGCCATCTAGCAATTTATAGCTAATTCAGGTCAGGAACCTCCCCTTCTTACCAGCTGCCCAGAAATGGGAACAGTTTGAAGCCTGTGTAACACACAGATCATCTAACCCTTCCATCCCCTTTGGTTTAGAATGGTCCTTTCATTCCTGAGTGCAAGATAAGCTTTTAGAAGAGGTGATGTTGGAGGACTTCAGTTTTGTGTTGAAATGAGAGTTTTCTGGGAGCTGCAGCATAGCAGTGACATTGCCGGGAGCCTGAACTGCCTGAGGAAGGAGTCTGGACTTGGCTGTCATGCCTCCAGTGGCTCATAATATCATAGAATCAACTGTGTTGGAAGAGGCCTTTAAGATCATCAAATCCAGCCATTCCCCAGCACTTCCAAGATCACAGAGACCACCTGGGCATTTTCAGTGCCCTCCAGATGCCTCCAGGAGCAAGCCAAGGATGAAGGCACTGGAGCTGGTGCAGGGTCTTGTTTTAGCTGTCATCATTAGCAATTTGCTGGGCTTTGTTTTGGGGCATTTTGTGATCTCCAAAGCATTCTGTAAGGCAGCAGTGTATAGAAGTGATAGTGCATAAGCCAGATCTATAGTATTGCTTTCTCTGTGTATTTTCTTAATATCTTCTTCTAAACTAATTCCTCTTGGCATCTTGAATGAGCACATGCATCATTGCCAACATTGCCTTAAAATCAGAACTGGTACCTACAGTTTTTTACCATTCCTTTTAAAGGACTAATTTAACTTTTCCAGTAGACTCTGTTCATCCTGCTCTGATGACTTTTTCCTGTGTAATTGCCTTAGTATTGCACTACGTTCTGCTTTCACATTTTAATTGGCAGTCGCATCATGCCCATGGTGGAGGAGAGAGGGAATGTCACTGTGGAATTAGAGGCAGAGATTTGGACAACTGTGTTTTCACTTAATGGGGAAAGGACCTCGTACTTCTCTATAAACTGTACCTACTACAACAACAAATGCTGTCTGCTGAAGTGAAGCCTGTCAGATGTATGATGCATACTTCAACTCTCTTTTTAAAGAGCAATAAATCAGGGCATTGATGGTGACTAGAGCAGACTCTGCTGTACACAGCCAAGGAGGAAGCTTGGTGCTGGTCCCACAGTGGGGGTATGGTGCTGTGGGTGGTAGGGATGTGGTCAGAGGAGCCTTTCCTCCTCTGGTTCCCAGCAGGGTGGGTGAGGAGGGTCTCACCTTGGCTAATGGGCTGTTCTGTGCTCTCTTCTGTGCCCATGGGCTTTGTGTGGCAAACTGATCAACCTGACATTGACACTGCAGTGAGATGAGTATGATCATGATGATTTCAAGGTTAAAACTTCTTTCCAGTGGGTTGGGATGCCCCCTCTGCACTTTTATTCCCCAAGCATGGATACTTAGATGCAGCTTTCGTGTATTTGCTTTGCACTAGGAGCTGGCTCAGTGAGGAGGTGCACGTAAAACCAGGCAGCAAAACTGCCCATGCTTCTGCCAACTGCATAGAAACCCAGACTCATTTATGTCGAAGGGACTTTAAAGCTCATCCAGCCCCTGCCACGGGCAGGGACACCTTCCACTGGAGCAGCTTGCTCCAAGCCCCTGTGTCCAACCTGGCCTTGAACACTGCCAGCAATGGGGCAGCCACAGCTTCTCTGGGCACCCTGTGCCAGCGCCTCAGCACTCTCACAGGGAAGAGCTTCTGCCTAAGAGCTCATCTCAGCTTCCCCTCTAGCAGCTTCTTGCCCTGGGTCCTGTTTAAACCACCCAGCCAATTCTGTTAGCAAATGAACATTTCATCTCTGCTCAGTTAAGGTATAAATAGCTTTTGATATAGGAGTTTAGCCTGTGTAAATGCCAGAATGTCTTGTCTGTGATGGTTCCTGCACTTAATATTTTAGGGTTCTTAGGGTATGGCACAGACTACTATTGATTGCTTCTCATAGGTGCCTGTAGTTAGCATAAAACAGGAAAGCACAACTTGTATTGTGGGCACTTATTTATAAATATCTTGGAGCATCCAAGGAGCCTTGGAGGGCACAGTTTGGGTCCCTCTGTGTGAGGATCTGTCCTTAAGACATCCTAGTACCTGAATCAGGGTGGTCAGAGCCAAATCTTCTAGCCCTGCCTGGTCAGGAAGCACCTCTGGAGCTGGCTGCAGCAGAAAGGAGGCACAAAGGAACAGCGAAGCCACTTTTGCCTAACAACTGAGAGTCTCATCCTTCCCAGACATTGTCACTTGGAGGTCACATTGATGCAAATATGCTTTGCCGTGTGCGGGGAGAGCATCCATCCTTCCTGCCACTTCCCCCTTTTGATATGCGTGCTGCACAGCCCTGGAATTCAACTTCATCAGAGGCAGGAATGTTTGTACCGAGACTGGCTGATGTATTTATTTTACCCAGCATTAGTTTATAAACTCTGTCTCTACCTGGGGAAGTTTGAATAGCATTAGAAACCCAGTGCATGGTGGATGCTGATGGAATTTGATCTGGGAAGCTGGAGGGAGAATTCAGATTGGAATTGCAAGGCTGCCTGTGGTCCTGTAGTAGCTGAAGTTGGAAATGTTGTGTCCCCTGGAATAATGCAGCCTAACTGGGATTTCATTTTTTATTTACTACAGGTATCCATGTTTTATTTACGACAGGCATCCAAAACATGCTTAACACAGCATCTGTATACAGCTTAATGGTTTAGAAGAGGTAACAATAAAAGTACTTTCTTAGAAAAAAGGCATAAATTTAGTTGCTAAGCTGGAGGGTGTTTCATAAAACCATAGAATTATCCCCTAATGTGAGCCATGGAAATGAAAATAGAATTCCCACCAAGCAGCTGGGATTGTGGATTTTCCTATCTGTGATGCAGAAGACTTTCAGCGCACATTAGGACCCGACTGATGAAACCATTCCCATGTGAATGTGTCCTGCAGGCCAATGTCTAAGACATGGTTAAACTCCTTGGAGCCATCCTGCAAACATGAGTAGAGCTGCTGCTTGGAGAATTTACTTGTGATGTTCAGAGTGCAGGGGCAGCTTAGGGAACAAACGGAGATCTTTTCCTCAAGTATTGATAAAGTTTGTGGTTGGAATTGATTGTGATGCAGGCCTTTTTGAGGGGAAAGAGGTATTTGTATGGAATGCTAATTGTGTTTTTCTGTGTTAGTCCCAGAGGTGCATTGCTTGGTGCAGCTGCCTCTAGGATTTTGGAGTCATTGGGGAATGTACTGGTCTGATTTTAATTGGTTTGCTTTCCTAGCTCTTCCCCACTATGTGCTAAAGGGGTCTTGTAACCTGAATGGATGCAGCTCATGGATGAAAGAAGGCACCAGAGGGAGAGAGGAAGATGTGAGGAAGTATTTCACGCTGTAGTTGAAGTGGGTGATTTTGCTGATGGGTGAGGTGGCAGGAGGCCATCTGCTTGTTCCTTTCCACTTGACCTCAGCTTTGTTCTTGATGAGTTTCTCTTAAAGCCCATCGGAGTCATCAGAGGAGCATTTATGAAGAGGGAAGATCGTCCCCACAAACCAATTCACAGGAGCTTACTCTTTTGTCTCCTACCTTGCCCTTCTTGTACCAGGTCGCTAAAGCCACTCTTGCATCATCTGTCCTTATCCTGGAGCAAATGTTAATGGACACAGCATGTCTGTACTGCTGATGCAGGCAGAGGGTCCTTGAAAGCAGGCAGTGACGGTGCAGAGCTGGCATTTTCCACTAGCTCTGCTTATTCATTAAGGTCACATGCCCCAGCCATTAGCTTGGCCATTGCTTTTCTTCATTAAGCAGGCACTGAAACACCAGGGAAGGGGATATGAGGAGTTCTCCCCTCCACAGAGCATCGCTATGAGACCCCAGTGATGATGGCAGGGTGCCGTTGAGCTGTGGGCAGGCCAGCCTGTTGGTGGCGCAGTATCATTTCCTGTTTCAAATGGGAGAATTTGGTTTAGGTGGCAGGAAATCATGAGAAATTGATGCATGCTGGAGTGTCTGCTTGATCTTTCGAAGGGTCTGCTAAAGTAAAGGCTTGCAAGAGAGCAAGGTGTTCCCTAGCCTAACTTGCGAGGTGTATGCTGGTGATGCTGAGAAGCAGGTTTTGGTATTTCAAAGCATGTAATCGTTGCCTTGCTTTAGAAGAGAAACTAAAGAGGAATTTAATCTAGGCTTATTGTTCAAGTTTGGGGTTGGAACTAGATGATTCTGTCCTTTCCAACCTGAACTATTCTATGATTGTACGATATTCCAGTGCAGGCTAGATCACCTCCGTGATTGTCTAGACAGGTTCCCCGTGTCCCTGTGAAGCAAGCTCATTATTTATTTATAGCTATTTATTATAATAAATGTGATTGCCGGCAGTAAGATGCTAACTCGACTGAGTCATGTTTCAGATCACACAGCTGTGTTGGTTGGGTCTTCAGGATAAATAACACATTTGCAGCTGTACCATGGAGCAGCCTCTGACTCGTGGAGGGCTCTGGAAGATGCTATTCCTGGGAGAGGCACAAGGGGAGGAGATGCTCAGGTTTGGAGACGAGGAGGTGTCTCTCAAACCTTCACACTGCCTGCCCTTGGATGATGTCCTTGTGAGGTGCAGGAGCTGTGGAGCATGCTGTCATTGCTGACTTCAGCAGGGCTAAGGCAGTATCCCAGGTGCTGCATTTAAATGCTTTTAATAGTTAGGAAGCATCCAGTCTGTACCCAGAACCAGAGGTTGTATGGATTTGGTGTATCACCACAGGGGTCATGTTCTCTGCCACAAGCCCATTGACTTTGGTAGAGTTATTTATGATCTGCCTGCCAGGGACTGTGATGAAAATTTGGGAGGGGAAGGGGAGGGGGTTGTTGGTTTTGTCCTTTCCCTAGAGTTCTTTTGTGCAGAATGAGCTTGTTGGCACCCTAACAGCTCCGTTTTACTGGGAGACACCAGAAGCTTGCAGGTACCTGACTTAAGTCCAAAGTGATGGCTTCTTTTTTGACCAGTTACCCAAAACCTGGGGTCCTTTGAGCTGTTTGGCTGAGGGGACACTGACAGTAAAGCCGGAGATGTGTGTCCTGTCTTCAACACAGACCCAAGCCTTATGCAGAAGACAACCTTGTATGCTGCCAAGGAACAGTGGGCAGTTGATCTAGTGATGTATTTTATAATCCTGCCACTCAGAACACATGAGAGGTAGATCTGTTTTGGTAATGTTGATCTGCTGGCAACATATGGTCAAAGCAGTTGAATTTGGCTAGATGGATGTTTTCTTTCCTATAGAACTTAATTGTATGAAAGTGTGGAAGAACGTTAGGTTGGGCATTTTATGCAGTTATTTGAAGGAGTTGAAGGTGGTTGTTCCCTGTAGCATTTGATAGAATACACAGAGGCCAGAAGGAATGAATAATTTACTTCTCAACTGTCAGCTGTGGTGGAAAGATGAGGTGAAGCTGGATTCGTGATTTGCAAATCTGTTCATCAGCACCGGAACTTGTCAAAACATCATTTCAGCTTGTGAATTTTAGTGAGGTATTGACTCCAAGGGAAATCGTAAAGGTTTGTGAAAGGAGAGCAAAACAGTGGTTTACAGCAAGTGCTTTAGACCTTGATACTTCTTTTTCTTAAGGAAGATTTCCTGGAACTTCCTGCTGTTCAAAAGTGAACGTGCTCTTGCTCCTGTAATGGCTGCCTTGCTTCAGAAGTTGAGGTTTAATCACGCACCATCAGATTCTATTTTCAAATTTAGAGTTAAAACAGCCTTTCAGGCTTAAGTTAACCTGCTCACTTTCATTTCAAGTGCACCGAGTGGCAGGTGATGATTGTGCGTGCTGGGTTTCTCTCATTAACATGAATAGGTTGGTACTGCAGCCTCTGCCAGAGCACAGATAATTAAGGGGTGCTTCAAGTGTGACTTTAAACAAAGAAATAGGGATTCTAAGGAATTGCACACGGTGAGGGGATGAGTGTCTTGCAGCAGAGACCAGGTAAATGAGTGAGCGAGTCCAGATCAGCTGATAGTCAAACATAAAACCTCTCCAAGCTTGTTAGCTAATCTCATCCATAAAACTAACTGCCTATTCTTCATGGATGTTAACCCGCTTATACTAATGTTTTAAGGTAAAAAGCCTACAAAAGGGGAAAAGTTACATTTGAAAAGGAATAATACATGAGCCTTTCTGCTGTAATTAAGCGGACCCATGGGCTGATACAGACACCAATGTTCCCGATGTGCAACTGGCCATGATCAGTCACTGCTGTTGAATGTGGCTCACCCGCTGCATCCTAAGTGAGCTGTTGGGATGGGGACTTACAGATTTCTATGCCAGCATGTGTATTTTACTATTAAAAAAGGAGTGGAGTCTTGGGATCCAGCTGTTCTTCCCATTGCTTTTGGAAGGGTACAACATGGAGGTGCTTGTGGACACCTCAAAGCCCTCTCACAAGTGTTCTTGTATAAGGAGGGAAGCTGCTTTTGACATGCTTTTCTTTAATGTTATAGAGGGGCTTGCTGTGGGAGAAAGCCCAAATGCTGGCTCTCATAGGAATCAAATCCCTGGTAGTGCTCAAGGCCAGCTTAGACGGTGCTTGGAGCAAGCTGCTCTAGTGGAAGGTGTCCCTGCCCGTGGCAGGGGATTGGAACTGGGTGAGCTTTAAGGTCTCTTCCAACCCAAATCAGTCTGGGGTTCTATGCATGATTGGTTTGCTTGGCTTATGGATGTTGTGAGTAGATTAGAGGTGGGAGTCAACTCTTCCTTGCAGGACTGGGAGACAGCAGTCAGAAAAGTGTGGAAAGGGCTCTAAATCTGAAGCCAAACAGCTGGTTTGATAGAGAAGCAGGGATGGAGGAATACATGGATGGAGGCACAGCTGAGGTTGCTGGCTAGGAGAAGGACCTTTCTCCTCAGCATTCTGAGTGGGTATCAGCAGGGCAAGATGCCTTTGTTAAAGTCAAGGTATGTGCTGTAATTCTGTTGTGAGACAAGTGGTGCCTGGGTGGGAGCTGCTGCATGTGGCTGGGTAGGAAAGGCCGTTCTTGAAATGTGATGCAGGAAGAATCAGCAAACCTTTGATAGCGCCTGGCTGTGAGGGTCTCCAGTGGTTTGTTAAAAGCATGTTTCATGAGTGTATAGAGATGAAGGAAAGATGGGGAGACAGATGGGGAGGCAGCTGGAGAGGCAGGCGCAGCGAGCCTGGGAGAGAGGTGTGTGTGCAATGCAAGGGGAGCACAGGGTAGGCAGGGGGTCACAGGCATTTGCTCTGCATTGTGGTGATGGACCTGAAGGACTAATGTGCTTCACTGCTGTAAGGAACAAAATCCCAAGTAATTCTCTGCCTTAGAGGATGCAAGGACCTTGTACAGAGAGCTGGGAGAAAAGCGAGGTCTACACAATGAGAACTTGATCTTCTGCTTGTTCCTTCCCACCGGTTTGTTGAATTCCAGGAGGGCTTTAAGAAGGGAGGAAGGAGATTCTGGGATCAGTTTGCTTTGCAGTTATTTTGGAGCTGCTTTCTGATGGCTGTGGCAGCAGTTGGGGTGGGTGAGAGCTGGGAGAAGGCGGCTTTAGCAGAGAGATGCTCCTTGGAAAACCAAATCAACCTCCCTGGGTGGAACCGGCTCTTCCTCCCCATGTCCTGCTTTCAACCTCTGATTGAACTTATCTCGTTTTAAGGAGGAGGTGACTTCTCAAAGAGGTTGATGGTGTGTTAGTGACACCACTTGGAGTGGGTGTTTGTGCTGTTTCCTTTATCAGTGCTATTGAGATTGAGCTTTTCTGTGGTTTCCTTTCTCAGGCTCTGCACAGGAGTCATAGGAGCAGGGGAATTGTTCACTGCTTTGCTGCTAGTTTACCCTGTAACATCTTCATGCAATTGCTACTTGGCAGGATCTTCAATATGTATAATCTCTCAAAGAAATATTCTTGAGTTGGAGGTGAAAAGCTGCAGTAGTAATTTGGGGGAATGTGTTTCTCCCTTCTGCATTATTTTTTGTTGCTGCTGTTAAGATCAATATTGAATAAGTACTCTTTGGAAAAGATTGATGTTGAGGTGGCCAGAAACAGTGAACAGCAGACAGCAGTTGAAACAGGCCTGATATGGCTGGGCAGAGGAAGGTGAGCATCCATCATGCTCTCAGTTCATTAAAAGATAATGTTTGAGGAAATTAAAGCATGCTGTGGAGTTGCTCGGGGTTCTTTCCCATGACCATGCATATGTTCATGCTTTATTTGCAATTACTCTGCTGCTACGTATGTTTGGCTCCTACCAAGCACATGAAAATCTAGTATCAGGCTCAAACTGTGCCTCCTTTATTTATAAATAGCTTTTCTTTTGCATGATGCCTATAGAGCATGCGACAGAGACATCTTGTGAGACTATTTCAGGATAGGGTGCCAAAAATGAAGAGGAAACATTTTATGTGATTAAACAACTGAGACGTTCTGACAGATGTTTGCCTGACAGAGTTTGCTAGAGAAGCAGCACTGCTCAGATCCGGTTAGTGCTTGTGCGTGGCTTTGTGCCTTGGATGCAGGAGATGCGTTAGCAGCTGCTGGGTCTTACAGTTGCGTAGGACCCCTTCCCATATCTGTGGACTTCGTGGTGTGCATTGGATGGCACCTCCAGGTGCATTTCATGCAATGATGGAACAGTTTGTGTTGGAAGGGACCTTAAAGCTTATCCAGTTCCAAACTTCCAGGGACACCTTCCACTAGAACCAGCTCAGCTCTCTCAGCCTGGCTCCAGAGCAGCATCCCCATGGCCTCCTCTGCACTCGCTCCAACAGCTCCACGTCCCTCTTGTGTTGTTGGGTGCAGGATTGCAGGGGGGTCACCCCAGACTCGCTTTTGGATCTCTGGCTCATGGTTCTCTGTTTCTTGTTGTACTTCAGGATGTTTGTGCTTGTTTCAGTGAAGGCTTTTACATACACCTTGCCAAAAGAAAACCACGGTGAAGGTCCTCTTGCCTTTGGCTTTATATCCCAACCGATTTTTCTTTAATTCCCAACCGATGTTTGTGTGCTTTCAGGGCAGTTTATGGTGGGGCTTTCTGAGGATTAAAATAGCTTTAATTTGAGATTTGAATTCAAGATAATACAGCTAGGACTTGAAAAGTTGCAGTTGGTTATTGCTTATTCGCACAGAAGTGGCAGAAAGGCCCTAAATATTTTGAATTTGTATTTGGAAAAGAGATAGAAATAGAAATGCATTCAGACCTGTCTGAGCTGCTCTGTTGTGTATTTCTTTTTTCTCCCAGATTAGTAGGGAAGGATAGACCCTTTTGTGGTATGTAATCAAGTTGGAAACTTGTTTTGAGTCAGACTATAAAGGTGTAATCCCCTTCAGGGATTATGGTGGGCTTTGCATATTGCCTCGAAGTGCTTCTCCAAGTTTTCAATGGATGCTTTAAGCCTGCTGCAATCTATAGCACTTTGGAAAGCATTCATTCATAAAAATGGGTTTTAACAGCAGCTTTGCAAAGACCTGAAGGAATGCAAGAATGAGGAATGTCATCAATTGTCTGGGAAGACATCATGATTCTGGTATCTGCAGTGATGAAATATGACTGCACCTACCTCATGTGCTGTACAGCTGGGGCTTAGTTCACCCCAAAAAGGAACAGGAGGGTGAATTCTTTCAAGAACAATTGCAGGCTACTGAAGGTGCAGAACTTGGGCACTTTTCACTCGAATTTGCCCCCTTATATTGCTCTGGAAACAGGGTGAGTTTAGAACCAGAATACTCAGGGATTGCATCCCACAGTTGAGTCAAACAATGAAGTTTTCTCCTTCCCCAGCCTGTGCCTCCCTCTCGTCAGGAGCCCAAGCAGTATTAGCTCTCCATAGACTCCCGCTGCGTCCTTCTGTTAAGCCATCTCTCCAGCTCATTGCATGCCCTGGCACGAGTCAGTGCACCACTGAAAGAAGGAAGAAAGGGTGTATATATCATCCTGGAGTCTGCCAGCAACCTGAGCCTGAATTTTGCTGCAGGAGCACTAAGGTGAAGTCTTACACCAGCAGTGTGTGCCAGGGATGCTCCTATCCAGGAGGCAGAGCTGTTCTCCCGTGGCCCTGTTAAATTGATAACTGCATTGACACAGCAAAGTTCAATGCGTGTGATGCTGTCTGCACATCTGCCAGGTCAGACTCCAGACCTGTTCAGCCCTGAAAGCAGATGTTTTGGGACAAAAATGAAAAATAGTCCGGATCTTCTCTCTTCTATGCTTGACAGAAGTCAGCAACTCAGTGTAAGCTGTAAGGCATGGCTGAAGTGCCTTTTGATACGTGTCTATTGGCAACTGTCTAATTTTCATCAATGGAACTCTCTATTTGAGCAATGAATGGTGAGATAGTGAGTCTTTGCTCTCCTAGGCCAACTTCTCTGCTTGTCAGCAGCTGGTTCTGCTGAGTAAACCAATCATGGTTTGCCAAAAAATCTCATTTAGGTAACAAAAGGCAATGTGTTGCATTAGATCTATTTAGTCTTGTTTGCATGGGGTGGAAGGTAATTCCCTCTACATCTTACTTGTGCTTAAGAGGATTAGATGTGGCTCCGCAAAGATGCAGGCAGAATGGTGGGGAGTTGGGAAGGTGGGACAGCCAGCATATGCTTGTAGCATTGCTTATGCCATAAGCATTGCTATAAAAGAAATCTCTGCCTTTATCCCGCTGTGCTTATGTTGAAGGAAGCACATTTGTTCTTTTGACTCAGTTGTGGGAGAATGCTGAATTATTGCTTCATCTTACAAAGGCATTTGGTGCTCAGAGTGCCGAGATAACATAAAGGCTAAACAAGTGTAAAAGATTTAAGCGTTTCTAATTTATGGCACAATGCTCCCAGGGGAATATTGCTCACAAAGACCTGCAGCATCTTTTCCTATTGAATGAACGGATTAATGATGGCAAATTCTGCCGTGTTAGGGACGTGTGTGAGGCCACTCCTCGTGGTTGGCCGGAGGAAATGCTTCAACTGGAAGAAGCCACTGTTTCCTTGCGGCTGCTTTGGATTCTGCTTTTCCAGTTGAGAGAGCAGGGTCTTTTTTGGGAATAGTTTTGGAAAATATTTAATTAAGCGGCTCTAATGAGGGGCCATTATAACTGCAAATGGAATTATTGTTATCATCATTTCAGCTGTTAACATTTTAAGGGCAGTTGTTCACAAACTGTTCAGTAATTGGGGCCCAATTCACTGTGGAAAAATCAGAGCTGAACTGCTGCTGCTGCTGCAGCAAGTGTAACATGGAAAGGAAGTCATCATTCCCAGGATGGGCAGTGGGCACGTGGATGTATCATTTTTCCATGACATTGGCTGCGTTCGGTGCAGGCTACAAAGGCTGAGATCCTGGAGTGACGTGGATTGCTGTGGTCTATGTGTAATGGGCTTCTTTGCCATCAGGAGTACCGTGAGATTATGTCACAGTCCTTTAATTGTGCACAGCAGAGGTTTGGGACAGAGCTATGGAAACTTGTGGCACAGCTGCTCTAATGGTCATGGTCTCCAGGAATTCTGTGAATGTAGTGGTATCATTGCATTAATGGCCAGGTGAGCCTCTTAACCCCAGAGGAAATTAAACAGCATGAGGAGAGGAAAAGCACAAATTGCCTTTCTGTTCTTGGTGAGAAGCAGCACCTTACGCAGCTGGATGCAAATTGTTTCTAGTTAAGGAATGTCTTCAAATGCAGCTCTGCAGGGTTGCTCAGCTGCACCTATAGTTAGCTGCGGCTATAGATAGCATTACATTTATTTAAGTGCTAATAAAATGAAGTTTGGCTTTTCCTCTGAGAGTTACTTTAGTGCGAGTCTGAGTTGTTGCACAGCTTTGTGTGCCTCAAGTTGAAGCTCCTTCGCAATCCTTAGGCTGGACAGGTTAATGTGGAGCTCTGTCGGTGTTTGACAGAGCAGGTGCTTTGCTTCTTCAGCATCCCCTTCCATGGCAGTGGGTTAGATAGAACCAGATGAGCTTTAAGGTCCTTTCCAACCCAAACCATTCTGTGATTAGAGCACAGACTGTTGAGCAGTAAATCCTCTTTCTAAGCCAGGGACATGATGAATGTACAGCGCTGGACGTGTAGAGGGCAGGTTAAGAGCTTTAACTCAAGAATGGGGCTTGGTGGCAACATATAAGGGGCTCTGGGAAACATTTGATGGCACATCTAAGCCCTGAGATTCTGAACATTCTTGCATGTTCTCTTCAACTTTAGTAAGTATCTTCTCAAATTGAATAACTTGTATTGGATCTATTCTATTGGATCTGGGCAAGCCATTTCCTAGTTATTAAGTGGTTTGGTCATGGCAGAGAACATTGTAGGAAGTCATCAGTGACCTCAGAAGAGGTACTGCCAAATGGCCATGGTGGTGATGGGATATCACATCATCCCTGTCCAGTGACTCAGTGGGAGCATGTGGTCCTTTGTTCCCTCTTAGAAAGCTGGCCTAGGGGTTAGTGTCAGGAACCCTAGGCAGGTTTCTGGCTTAAGAGCTGGCTTCCCACAAGACCCTGTTGTTCTACAGAGCAGCTTTCCCATTTTATATGTAGGAACCATGGATAAAATAGACATCTGGTGTGGGAGAGCCAGGTAGTGAAGTGTGCTGTAGGTTTGGTCTGGCAAATTGTGTTTTTCTGAGGGCAGGGAAAGCTCATGTCTCATGCCACAAGCAGTAGCTCGTGATGTACCGTGGGCTACTGCAGAGACAGGATTAATGATGCCTTTGGAGACCTGTGAGCCAGCCACAGGTCATGGTGGCCCCAGGATGTGTGCTGGGGCATGATGGAAGTCAGTACTGCTTTGCTTCCTTGCAGGCTCATTCCTGAAGCTGTACAACCTGGGTCAGGTAGTGTTTCCAGTTCAGTGACTAGCCATCCATATCCTGGAGCTAAAGTAATGTTGCTTTGCCTTTGGGATGGACCTGGGTCAGGTTGAACCCCAGTGCACACTGCATCTTCTCACTGCATGGGCAAACTCTTGTTCCTTGGGCATTCCTCAAGCAAAGGGTGGTCTGAAGGTACTTTTGGGAGGGTTTGAACCTCAGCCTCTCAACAAAACATGATGAATCATGTACATGCTTTGCCTCAGTTTCTCCCTCTTGTGTGTAGAAAGATCTGCTTTTTGCCTTCTCTGTGTCAGGTACAAGCAGACCTTCAGTGCTGAGATTCCAGCTCGGAGAAGCTGATGCTTATTCCCATTTTCACCCTGCTACCAAAGGAATTTATGATAACAAAAATAATTCTTGTGCAAAGTGCAGTACCATCGAGCAATAAACCCCTGTAATTGCTGCAGGAATATTCCATGTTAACCCAAACTATCAATTAGAGTTTGCATACAGGTTTGCCAGATGAAAAAAGGTGGTGCTTTCATGTGAAAAAATATTCATTATCTTCTTTCAAACACACCTTAATTGCCAACATCAAAGTTATTAATTAAGCAATACATTTTGCAAAACTGGATGGGCTTATGCAGTGCATATGGAGTGTGGTAGGGAAGGTACCGGAGAGAGCACAGGAGCTTTCTGGACCTAGCAGGGGAGAGCTGTTCAGGTGAATCCGTTCCTTATTCCTGTGTACTTGAGGCATTTGTATTTCTCTGCTAGCAGTGGTCTGGCCTTGGATAAAATTCAATTTTAAGAGTGCAGGTTGAGACCTGGAAATTGAATTTTGTTAGGTTCTGGTAACTCAGTCCTTGCTCAGAAATGACTTTTCTGGATAATGTGGTTGGTCAGCATCATCTCTGATTAGTGCAAGGAGAATCTCGCATCACCTCTCTTGTGTATCAAATGATTGTTGGTTTCTTTTTGTTTTTCCTTCCTTTGGAGACTGAGAGGAGCTCTTAAGCAGAAGCTCTTCCCTGTGAGGGTGCTGAAGCATTGGGTGCTCAGAGAAGCTGTGGCTGCCCCATCCCTGGCAGTGTTCAAGGCCAGGTTGGACACAGGGGCTTGGAGCAAGCTGCTCTAGTGGAAGGTGTCCCTGCCCGTGGCAGGGATTGGAGCTGGAGGAGATTTGAGGTCCCTTCAACACAAACCAGTCTGGGATTCTGTGATTCAGTAGCTCAACAAAATGAATGGTGAAAGCTATCACAGAGAATAGTCCTCACGGTCCCAGAGCCCTCAGTGCAGCTGCATTGGTGGGTCTCCAGCTCATGCTGTGCCAGCTGCATCTTCCCCTCTGGGCACTTCAGTGCACCCTCCCAGGGCAGAAATTCCTAATGTGGTTAAGAGCCCTTTTTGTGCTTTACCCTGATTTTGTTACAGGTGTGAACTTGTCATGATAACAGTGAATATCTCCCCCC
>NDXB01004412.1:2736-23596 GCA_002631895.1 Agapornis roseicollis | reverse complement strand
CCCCGTATGCTTTTGGAGAGCATGAGGTTCTGTTTGCCACTAGCTCTGGAGGAAACCATGCCTCTAAAGCATTTTGCCTCATCAATTTGCAAAGACATCTTTATTGCCCTTGGTGGATCATAAAGGCTGCTTTCCAAGAAGGATGTTTACTGTATAAGCTAATGAAGACATCATTGCTTTCCATGGCACCTCATAGCTTGTTCTGCAGAAAGAGTGCTTGACTTGTTATGGCTGTATTTGAACTTCTCTAGGTGTGTGTTTCTGTGCATTCCATTCAGCTTGTTAATGGTGAAGTTGGGGGATCAAAGGCAGTGCTGTGGAAGCTGGCAGGACTTGCTTGCTGTGGGCAGGGAGGATGCCTGTGAGCTCCATTTACTCTCCAGGTTTTCTTCCAATATCATGTGCATCACTTAAAATTAGACGTTTAAGAATTAAACCTTTTTCTGGGGGTGAGTTTTCCTCTCCCTCACCTCAGTGCGAGGAGGAAGAGTGTTCCCAATTACACTTTTATGACTATAGATTTTCCACTTCATGTTCTCAGGAGCATGGAAACATGATTAATGTAGAAGATTGTCAAACAGCATTAATCACTGTTGATCTCTTATCGATTCCTGCCCTGTACTCACAGAGCCGGTGTGCTTGCACTGGCCGCTCAACTTCTGTGCAGTGAATAAAACATTACACCTTTACTGATGCCCTCTGGCCCTGTGGTTGGAAGAGCCAGGGAGCTGCTCATCTGGGATTATTGGGAAGCTTTAGTCACAGCAGAGAGAGAAATAATGGGATGGGAGGATAAGCCTATTTCATTTGACGCCATTGCCTTGCCGTTATGTGCTCTAAACTATGCACTCAAGACAAGTGGTTTTACATCTAATGTATATCTTCAGCCAGGGTGGCCTTTGTGAGACAAAAATGACATAAGGTGAACAAACGGCTTATTAAGGTAAGACAATGAAGGCCCAATTTTAAAAGGTTAAGATGTACTAGAAAGTATCAGTGCATCCTCCAAGTCATTAATGCTATACAGAATGCACAGCGTGTGGTATTTTGAAAGGCCACTGTAACCTTTTCAAGCATGAAGCATGCTAAAAGGAATCTATTTCCTTACTGCCTTGAAAAGGGAAATCAGTCTTTAAAAGCTTTAGTTTTTATTTGTTTTAAAAAAAACATTTCGTTGGAGTGTAAAAAAGAGAGGGAGGCGCCTTAAAGCAAAGTGAGCAGTGAGCTGTCTGCTGCAAAGGAGCAGTTCTGCACACCCGTAAGTGATGTTTGGTGTGAAATTTGGGGGTTTTAAAGAGAAAAACCATCTTACTGTTATAGTTTTTCCCCAGAACCCTTACCTGGATTTTGAACTTTGCATGAGTTTGTTTTGTCTCTATTCAAACCAGCAAAACACAGTGGGTGGACAAGGGTTGTGGTGTGGGATCCCTGTGCATCCACGTGCAGCATTAGCAGTGGGGAGGAGACCACAGAGCGGAGGAGCAGGAGGCAGCTTTATCCTGCTGCATGTGAGTGATGTCCTGGGCTGCAGTATCCCAAGTATTGGAATGGCAGAGATGAATGCTTTTGGAAGTCTTGTGTTCAGTTTGAGGCTGAAAAAAAGAGGGGAGAGGAGGACTCCAATAGGCAAGTTTTCAGGGAAATGAGCTACAAAGATCTGCAAAAGGGTTTCTGTATTCCTGAAAGCTTGTCTGGTGTTTTGATTTAGATTGTTTGGTCTTACCTAAAGGCTGACAGCTCCCGCAGAGTGAGCCTTGCTGTCCTGTGCTGTCATGCAGAAGCAGCACCACCGCTCCCACTCAACAGGTCACTGTGCTTCAGAACCCATCACTTCTCATTGGCTGCCGGTGCCTGAGAGCAGAGCAGCCTTCCCTCCTGCCCTGCAGATGCTGCAGCCCTGTGCCCAGCCCCTTGGTGCTTTGAGGGCACAGTAGTACCTGAACAAACAGCAAGTGATTGACCTGCTGCCCCACATCAGGTCTGTTAAGGTGGGTTGAGCAGGACCATACTTTGAGTGCTGTGCGAGTCCAGTTGTGCCTCCTCTTGTTTGCATGGCACAACTTGAGGACTGTTTTTGGGGGTATTCTCCTGCCTGCTTTGTGTTTGCAACTCCATTTAACAGAGAAGGTTGTGAAGGCTCTTCAGGCTCGAGGAAGCCCCCGAGTTGCCTTTTGCTTAAGTCAACTTGCCTGTTGGATGCCATCACTGATAGAAGCAGCTGGGCTTTGCAGCAGGCATCTTGCTTCTGGTGCTGAGAAGACCTTCATGAAGCAAGTTAACCAGATGCAAGTTTTGATTTAAGCCCACTGGGAAGTATTCCTAAGAAACCATCTTGCTGTAAGTTAAATATGAACACTCTGAAAGAACAATTTAAGTGCTGCTTGGAGTCTGTCCTTGGCATCTGTTGGCTAGATGGCCTCTTCAAATACACACTACAGCTCCAGTTCCACTTAGCTGAGGTGAAGCTCCTAATTGCAAGATGCTTTTTGCTCCTGACTGTTCAGCCTCCGACTCTTGCAATGTTGGTGGAATTAAAGAGCAGGGGTTTACAGGCAGTGCTGCTTCTTGTGAATCCTGAAAGCTGATCAGGAAAAGGGGAGGTTTTGTCTGCAGAGGTAAGACATGAATTCAAATATTCTATCTCCTTTTAAATGCAGAGAAAGAAAGTCCTTATGTTTGGATGATCTCAGTCACAAAGTGTCTGAAGGCTGGGTGAATGATGTGCTGTGTGCCGGGGGTTGCAGTACGTGTGGCATGGGAGCAGGCTGGTTTGCTTTCCTGAGGGGATAGGGGAGATTTTGGTCTATCACACTTTGCCCAAGTGTGGGATTTGATTTACAAGCTGGGTTGTGCTGTTGTCACCCATGTTGCTCCTTCCGGACATTGCAACTCCATTGGCCACCTCGAATTCACATTTTCCTGAAAACCAATGGCAATTTCAGTGACCTATTTGGGATCCCTGTGGGATTGCTCCCAGTGTGACATGTTCAATGATGGTATCATAAAAGGGGAGTCTAGAACATGCAAGGAACGGACAAAGCAAGGATCTTGGCAGCTCACCAGCCTCGCTATCTTTCTTGGCTGAGGCTTGCAAGCATCAAGTTGCACTCCTGTGTGGAGGAACAGTGGTTTAATGTTTGATAGTGATCAGATCAAGAGAAGAGCAGAGCACCAGGCTTCTGACAGGTTGTCAAACCTGTCACTTCCCAGCCTTTTCTTCCCCTTGACAAGGTTAGCCGCTGACTGACAAGGGTATTGCTTTGCCAGGATAGCAGCACAGCCTTTAGGAGGAGGAAAAGATGCATTCAGAAATGAGTTCAGCTGCTTTCTGTGTATCGTAACATCTCTGCGCAGAGCTGCATTCTCAGATGTGCCTTTGCAATGACTTTGAGTCTTTTCCTTTCTCCACTTCCCCTTTACTGGAAAAACAGGAGCACACAGCACCTTCTTTCCAGGCTGCAGTGTCTTGTTGTGTGAGACATGGTTGGGCTGCAAGCAGTGCAGTGGCTTCTGGAATGGGATGGACATCTGCAGCCTGAGGTCCAGGTACACCCAGCCATGCAAATACGCCTTTGGTGACATTGGTGTTACAGATAAGGGGACTTCAGGAGGGGATGAGTTTCATGGCTGGACTGAAGAGGTTTCTCACTTGATCCCTTCCTCCCATACCCACCCATGCCTCTCTCTGTCAGCATCCTAAAGGGGTGAAAGTGCCACAGTCTGTCCATGTGTTTGTTGTGTACAGTGCCAGCTGCTGTGTTGGTAAAAACAGTTACAGCTAAATATGTGTTTTAACACACATTCAGTACCCCCTCACCGAGTGCTTGATTCCATGTGCCCTCCCTGCTTGCTGCTGAAGGAGAATCTCTTTTCCCAAACCATGGCCAAGCTCAGTCCTATTAAGACTATAGGTTTCCAAACCCTTAGTGGAGTCTGCATTCACTGTAGAAGTAGAAGAATGTTTGTTAATCCTTTTCCCATGATGCACTTTATACTACCTTGGGTCTGGTATCGTTTTCACACTTTTGATTCAAAATCATAAAGATGATCATCATAAGGCATAAAAAAGTGAGCACGCTCCTATCTGTTTTAATTTGGTTTGAATGATGCCATCTGCTTTGCTGTGGCGGGTAGTTGGAGGAGGATGATGTACCAGTTGGGAACTGCAGAAACAAAACAATAGGGTATTTCTGGGGGCTGATGGATTGTTATTTTATCTTTCTTGTTTCTTTTAAACATGCTCAGTCACGAGTGAGGAAGCAAAAATCAATGTTGGGGAGAAATAAACAAAGAAGAATTGAATTATCCAATTAGTTTGGGTAAAGAATGTGATAAAAGGAATGTTAAGCGAGAAAGCCTTGTCCCCGTAGGTCTGTGTGTGGAGTTTGTGCATCAGCAGGTCAGAGCTCTGAGCTCTAATTGTAGTCTGGTTTCAATACCAAATTGCCAGGTAATTGTAGCCATGTGTGCTGTTTTAAGATAGGTTAGCTGCACCTATTTCCCTTTGTGGGGTAGGTTATACTTGCACCCTTTGTCGGTTCCTTGGGAGGACGAAGGGATGAAGGCTGCTCACCTGCCCTTCTGCTGTGGGAAATGCTGCTGGGATGAAATTGATGTTACTACCTACCTAAGTGAAACAACCAGCTTTGGAGGCTGAGAGGATACTGGGCTCTGGAAGGTGTTTGCCATGAAGTTGGAAGGTGTTTGCCTTGAAGCTGGGTAATGTCTTTGTGAGTGAGGAAAGCACAAGCATTTCATTGAGGTTCCTGGTGTCTCAGTATTTCTGAACTAAAAGCTCCCATGCTCTTGATGACTAAATGATCTAGGAGATTTTAGTTAGAAAAGGGAAAAGCCATATTTCATCCTTTGACACGGTGTTGTATATCTACTATATGTCTTCAGAATGTATGAAGACATTCTTTGACCTCCACAAATATCAGAGGTCCTTACAGTTGCTTTAAGGTCACTTGAATAACCCGATCGAATAATACACTGGCATTGCCTTTGACAGATAGCCTGGCGATTTGCTCACTGAAGCCAGTCTTCAGAGCCACGGTGTCTTGGTAGCAAAGACTCTAATAAAATTGTTTGGTTCAGAACCGATCATACTTCATTTTGACTCATAATCAATAACTGTCTGTGGCTGGTGTCGCCTCAGACTCTGTCTCATGGGGACTTCGTGTGCAGTGAAGTCCTCTGTGCTAATCTATGGCTATAAATAAAGATCCCTGTCTGTGAGGTCTTCTGCATCCTTCTTAGGCTGATGGAGAGCTAGGGGCTGAGAGGGGAGCCCTTGTTTACGGGCTTGATAGACATTGATTACTTTGGATTCTGGATCTGCTTTTTCCAGAAGAGACACAGGGTTTGATATATTTAGCTGTTCGAGATTACCATGTCTTTGATAAATGTCTTTGCGTTCCTTGAGGCTGAATAAAGCAAGAGCCACAGTGTTTCTGGGTGATGTGCATGAAAGCCAAGTTGTGGCCAACCCAGTTGTTCATGGTGGGGTAACAGTGCGCATGAGACTTGTCCCCACAACCAGGGATGCTGAGTGGGTTGAGCCCCAGTGCCCATTTTTGGGTCAGCTCTTGGTGTGTGCACAGGGATGGGGTCAGGGAGCAGGGCAAGCCTGTATTGGTGCTTCCTTGACCCCTCTGCTTGACAGGACCGTGTGTCACGGTGAGGTGCTGGTTGATGATGAGGCTTTATTTAGGGATGTGGTTAAGCAGCACAGGAGTCTGGCTGGTCCCATGTGTCCCAGTTTAGCAGTGCAGATGCCAGGATGGAGCTGTAGGCAGAGCATCCTGGTTGAAACTTGAGGCTGGTGTGGGATCTGCTGACTTTAAACTTGCTCTGCTCTGCTGGAGCAGTGGGACTGGGTTTTCAAAGGAATCTTGCAGAGGGATCTGTATCTGGGTATCTGAGGGAGAGAGGCTGGTAGCACAGTGGTAAGATACTGAGTTCCTTGGAGCTGCTGTGGGATGCAGTGTCTCTGGAGCAAGCAAGTCTATTTATATGAACAGCCAATGGTGGGTGTGTGAAAGCTCTGGGGCTTCTGCACTAGGTGTTGTCTGTGCTGATGTGAAGCAGCAGATGGGTGCTGGGGAGGTCAGAAATGCTCTGTGTTCCCAAACTGGGGCTGGACATCCTACCTGGTACATTTGCTGTCACATTACTAACTCTTGCTGCAGCACATTCAGGATGAGACATAGATGTAGTGTCTGCAACATCATGGTACCCCTTGGAGATGCAGAGCCGTGATGAGCAGTAGGTAAAGGGATGCAGGGCCATGGTGTGGAGCTGTTCCTGCAGCTGTGCTCCCTTAGAACTGCCTTAAAACTTCTGTCAAGGATTGCCTGGGAAGCAGAGGGGTGCAGAGGGGGTCGAACACAGCAATGGGAAATGCTGTGTGCCAGCAGGGAGCAGGGTGGCTGTGCACGGCTGAGCTCCAGGAGAACAGGGAGAGCAGTGTGTTGGTGGCTGCTGCTGGATGATGATGAATATGAAATAGGAGCAGGAGAACATGGATCTAACTCAGTGCCTGCCCACACTGCTTCAGACCATGCCTTAAAGAGCATTTCTCTCAATCAGCTGAAGCTGCCTCTGCTCCACTGCTTTTCCAGCTGTAGATGGGTGGTGAACCTGGAGGGGACTCAGTGCAGAGGGAAAACAGTGGAGCTGGGACAGTGTGGCTATGGAACATGGTTCCCCAGGGAAAAATGCTCACTAAAGTGTGTCCACAGGGGCACAGCTAGACCATGGCATGTTTTGAGTCTGAGGTGGCACACTGAAACCAGCTGAGAGCAGGTTTTGCGTTTATGCTGGCTTTTGCTGCTGTTGGAATGCTTCTTCCTTTATATGAAAGTGTCTTAGGATACAGGGGAGGCTTCAGGCTGGTGTGTTGGGGTGTCCTGGCTCTGCATGGTGATTTTACAATGTGGGGTGATGCTCCAAAATGTGCAGCTTTGGAGTCTCTCTCCCTTTGGCTATCAGCTTAAATTGCATAGCTGGCAGTAAATGCTGCCAAAATGTCATGTAGATGAAGTAGCTTCCTAAGAGCTTTAGTGCCACCACCTTTCCCAACCCCTGCAATTACAGTTTAATTCAATATTTCATTGGAGTTTTCAAATAATTTTCAATTAATAGGGACCAGATTGTAGGGGGGAGAGCTGGCATCGCTCTCTGTTTGCTTACAGAGTCTTCTGCACTGCAGATACCCGATCAATACACACAGCTGGGAAACCAGGGTTGCTCCGAGGACACTTGATTCCTGGTACAGTGAGAAACCAGAGCCCACCCAGAGCTTAAAGCCAAAACAGATCCCAAGGGAGCTGCAAAGAGGGGCTGTTACACATGGAGGGGTAGGTGAGGGGAGGGAAGGCAGGAGGAAAAGAGCTGTTTTAGTTCCCTCCTTCATTTAGGTATGTCATTAACAAGCAGCAAAGAAGTTGGCACAAAGTCCCCTTTGCTGTGGTGCCTGGCTTCAGGCTTTGGAGTTGTTGTGAGCAGGCACACAGCAATGTCTGGGAGACAGCTTCAGTTTGGGTGCTTGAGGTAGGTGTGAGGTGTGTGGTTGGTTCTGGTTTTGAAGAGGTCCTTGTGCATCTGTAGGGAGCTGTGGGCAGCTTCCACCCTTCCTCATCCACCACAATGGCTCTGGCTGGCTGTGACATCTTTAGCTTAAACCATCTCCTTGCCAAGGGGCTGTGTTTGTTCTGATGCCAGGGGCTGGCTGTGATCCAGGTATGACTTGAAGCTGGGTTGCCAGCTTCCCAGGCAATCCTTGAGCAATAGGCAGGAAAAGGATGGCAACAATCTCACCGACTCCTCCAGAGTCAGGATTTCACCCCTTTTGCTTAGAACCAATCAGGTGAGGAAAGCATGGTAATGATGGGCAGGGTCACATCAGACCTCTTACCTGCATTAGGCTTGACTTAAACTACTGGGTTTAGCCATGGTTTAGATCAGCAAGCAGCAGCCCCAGTTTAAATAATTGACTGAATATTGGGTTTTGTTTTTAATTTTTATTTATTAAAGTGATTTTCGTGGGATCACAGCCATAAAATATGGAAGAGTGGCTGGGTTGTATCGGGTTTGGTGTTCCTTCTTTCTTAGCTGGCTCCTGAAGGGGAGACCTTAGAGCAGCTCCAGTGTCTAAAAGGGCTGCAGGAAATCTGGGGAGGAACTTTGGACAAGGGCCTGTAGGGACAGGCCAAGGGGAATGGCTTTAAGCTGCCCAAGGGGAGACTGAGATGAGCTCTTAGGCAAGTCCCTTCCAACACAAACCATTCCATGACTCTGTGATTTCATTGTTCATAAGCAAGAAAACCCAAGCAAGTTCCCCACATTAGCTAATTCCAGGTAGCTTTTACGTGTGAGAGGATGAAGCTGTTTTAAAAGCCTGGGTTTAGCATGGTACGTCCCTGCAGGATGCATCTGCTGAGTTCCTGCCTGCAGAAATCACCCTCATGGCCCAAGTCAGTGGTTTGAATGATGTGAAACTTTAGTCACCAAACCTTTAATAAAGACATTTTCGCATCGTATTTTAGATACTAAAACTTGCAGTTATTGCAGTCATGGAGGAGCCCCACTGGAACATTTTTTTCCCAGATTAAGTGCAAGCTTTTAGCCGCTGAAAGTATTTCTAATAAATTCACTTTTGGGCAGCTGGAGGAAAAGCAGGCTTATATTAATAATTTTTTATCTTGCAAAGTCAGTTATGGAGATACCATCATCAAAATGTGTAAAAACAAATTGCATTTTGAGCTTTTACTAAGGACAAGATGACAAATCAGTGTTTCTTTAAGACTGAAAGACAGGAACTCTGGTTGTGAGAGTGAAGAACTGGCCATCTCTGGGCTGTTGCGGTTGCTGATACAGGAGGAAAATGCATTAAGTTCATTCAAAAGGGTGACTATTATGTTTTCATCCTATCTCTAAGCAGTTTCATTAACTTCTCACAGTCTGTAGATTGTGGAAAAGAAACAATAACTGTGACTTTGAGGTCAGAATTGGGTTTAACTTCTTTGGGAAGAAGACGACTAGTTCTGCGTTGATGTGGCTTGACATTAAGCCTGACATTGCCAAGAGTATTCAAAAACCTGGTAATGTGATTAATGATTTAATGCTGACTTTACATAAAAGCTTTCTTAATATTTAATCAAGTTAAACAGAGCTTCAGTCATTTCCTTTTATGGCTTAATTTTCCACTCTGACATGAGTGCTTTGCAGGCAATGGTGATGCGAGGTCAATGCGAGCTGGTGACAGGTCTGAAGGGGCACCTCTTGCTCCTGAGAGCTACCAAGTCATGGTCCTCCTGCAGTTTGATTGAGCAAATTTGATCTTTGATCTCCATCACCATTAGAGATGCCCCAGTTTGTGTGGCCCTTTCTGTGCTTGCTCTGCCCCATCAATCCTTTCAGCTTCTCCTCCCTAGGTGCTTTCTACCTTAATGATACCTTTATGATACCTTTTATTTGCACTGTAGCTGACCCATCCTGTTTTCCTCCCTCATTCACCCCATTTATTTGAGACCTCTCATGACTACTCAAGTCATAGAATCACAGAATGGTTTGGGATGGAAAGGACTATAAGATCATCCAGTTTCAACCCCCTGCCATGGGCAGGGACACCTCAGATCCACAAGAGATGTTTTAAATCAATCTTCTTCAAACTTCCAAGTTAGGTGGAGTTTTCTTCACTTTTATTGGTTATTTATTGTTGATTTTTATTCACTTGTATCGATGGGTATGAGCATTAAAGCATGCTGTTTACAGTTGCTAGCATTCCTGCTCTAAATCTGTTGCTCCACTTGCTGAACACCCTGAGCTCACGATGCGGCTGAGCACATGTCCATCTGCATATATTTTTATATTGGGAACAGCAAATGCCATGGCTCATGTTTGCTTGGATGAGCAACAAGCTGCATTTGCATGGAGGTTGGAATTTCATTAATACGGAAACGTGGGCTTAACTGTTTGTTTCTAATTGATGCAAAGTTGTTAGTGTGCTAGATGCCTTTATAAAAGTGTTTAACCGTTAGTTTCTGCTGATTTCCAAAGGAAAGATGGGATGAGAGAAGTCACTAGAGTTGCTTTTCAAGGGACGTGGGTGGCAAGCCCTATTTGTTCCAACTGTGTAAGGACTGTACTCTACTGCTATTGGTCGCAGTGCTGGGTGCCTGGCTGAGTTTTAGGATGCTTATAAAAATCCACTGAGCTCCTTTTGACATTATTTGGATCTAAGATAGCTTTAATGTTTCTGTGGTTCATGCTAGGTGCCCAAAATAACTGGCCCTAGGCAGGACTGAGGGGCTTATGTTTGATGGTCCAGCCCTGTGCCTGCAGGGATGGAGACCAAGCTCCTCTGATGGTTTCCTTGGTGTCTGTTACATAGAATTTATGTGCTTGTCAATTAGGCAGCAGACTTTAAAACCTGACCTACAGTTAGCACTGTTTACACTGGTTTGTGTTGGAAAGGACCTAAAGCTCATCCAGTTCCAACCCCTGCCATGGGCAGGGATACCTTCTGCTAGAGCAGCTTGCTCCAAGCCCTTGTGTCCAACCTGGCCATGAACACTGCCGGGGATGGGGAAGCCACAGCTTCTCTGGGCACCCTGTGCCAGCGCCTCACCATCCTCATAGCATTATATACATTATATATGTATATTATATGTATTGCTTAACTTATGAGCAGCAAAAAAGTTCCCTGTTCAGAATTGATTTGATGGTGGGTATTCACATTTCAATATGAAACAGAATTTGAACTTGATTTTCCTCACGGAGCTGCAGCTTGCAGTGGCCCTGGGGTAGCTGCTGTCTGAATGGATTCTTGCCTACATGGTGCAAAAAAAGTGTGTTTTTGAATTGAAGGCTCCCAGACAGTGGGGTGGACTTCCCATGCTCGCTGCGTTTGCATCTGTATACCATGGCACAACAGGATATAGCTGAGAAGAGAGCTGGAGTGGAGCATCAGATGCTTTAATATCCTACCTCTGACTGAAACAACCTCCCTGTGTGGGAGATAATAAACATTTCTTGTCTCTTAAGGGAAAAATCATGCACAGACAGAGACAAGCACATATAAATAATTTACAAAGCTGTAATACACTGTAAATAACAAGCCTTCCTGAATAATGAATTAACCCAAGTGCTGATTCATAAGTAAATATCTCTTGTAAAGCAGAATTTTTATAGATTTTTACAGCTTAGTTAATATTCCTGTGTACTTTATTAAGGCTGTTCAGGTGAAGTGTCCTGGTAGTCACATATATCACTCTGGAAGTGAGATGGGGTGGTTGCGGGCTGCAGTGCTGGCAGCAAGCCTGGCAGCCCTCAGCACTGAGGATGCAGAGGCTTGCTGGGCCTGGTCTGGCTTTTGTTAGCTGGGCTTTTCTTTCCCTCTCAAGCAGGCAGGAGGAATCTTGATGTGACCAAAGAACTGGAGGGTTACAGGGAAGAAGGAGTCTCAGGGATTTTTTTTTTTTTTTTTTTTTTTCCTAGTGATAAATAATGCATTTGTTCTACTTTGGCTGTGCTCTAGACATGGTGAGATTTCTCCATGCCTTCGAGGACAGGGGAAGCAGCAGAGCTGCTGAGCTGGGATTGCTACCTGCCAATTCCCAGCCCTTCCATGACCACAGCATCCTTCCTGGCTGTGTGTATCCTTATCCCCTCTTGTCAGCCACTCGGGAAGAAACTAAAGGTGACATTTGCTTCCCTTGTGCTGCTTCATCCCCCTCTTGCCCCTCTTTCTCAGATGAGCCTTAAGAAATAAAAACAGTTGCTAAGCTACCGGATAGGGAACATCACAGTGGTTTTTTGCAGTCCTGGTATTAATGTGCTATTTGGAGCACCAGGGAAGTAGGAAGGGCTCTCTCATGGCTTGGATTGTTTGTCAGTTAAAGTGCTGTACTTCTAATGCAGATGATACTGAATGTGTCAGTTTAATTTATGCCCATGTAGATGGGGGCTTTTCTCCCTCCCCTTCCTCTTACTCCCGTTTAATGTAGGCTGATGGGGGGGGGGAAGGTATTATCTGCTTTCTTTTTCATCTGTTTTTGGGCATGTCAGTTGTCAAACATGTTGCTGCTTTGTTTTATTTCTGGTAGCTTAAATAATTGCTTTCATAAAAGATAACTAGATTTCTTTCATCTGGAAGTGCATTAGTTGTAAATTGCATTTTCTGTTCAAGTATAGATGTCAGCAGTGATTTTTAGCAGTGAAGGTGTCTGTGGCAAGGGTGCATCTTTAAGGTTGCAGAGAATACTTTATGAATGAGACTTATTCCAGGATGATGTGCGTGGGGTACCCACTGTGCTAATCAGGTGATTTTAGGGTGTTTCCTGCTAAAGATATGGGCACTTTGTTCCATATGCAAGGCTTTTGTATAAAGTAAGTCCCACACCAGTGTAACTGTAGAGCTGGGATATGCCAGCATGAAGAGTATTTCCACAGCTTAAATGCTCTCAACCCTCCATTCTGGCCTGCATTAAGCACCTTTCCCTATAAAAGGAGAGTAGATCCCAACCTGTTCATTGCGGGAGAAGATGCAGCTGCCCTTTCTCCTTTTATGTAGCTCAGGATGGGATTATAGAATGGTTTGTGTTGGAAGGGCCCTCAAAGCTCCTCCAGCTCCAACCCCTGCCACGGGCAGGGACACCTTCCACTGGAGCAGCTTGCTCCAAGCCCCTGTGTCCAACCTGGCCTTCAACACTGCCAGCAAGGGGGCAGCCACAGCTTCTCTGGGCACCCTGTGCCAGCGCCTCAGCACCCTCACAGGGAAGAGCTTCTGCCTAAGAGCTCATCTCAGTCTCCCCTGTTCTGGCAGCTTAAAGCCCTTCCCCTTGGCCTGCCCCTACAGGCCCTTGTCCAAAGCCCCTCTCCAGGTTTCTTTTCAGTCCCCTTATTACATTATTCTATACCTGCGTTTAAATCTAGTTTCCATGAGTGCAGCTCTTCCATGTTAGTATTAAAGCAATACATCTGATGTTAAAACCCAGCCAGTGTTGGGAGGGGCACATTTTATGTGGGTTATAGTGGAAGTAAATCTGAAGTAGCACGATGTTCTGGGTTCCCATTTCCTTTGCTGTCAGAACACCCCACGCAGCCTCTGCCGTGCCTGGGCTGTGTATTTAATTAAGTGAGCCATCAATCCCGCCATGCCGCTGCTTCGTTCCTTCCTGCCCAGGGAACAAGGGGACACACTAATTGGTCGCACGCAGCTCTCCTCGTGCTGCCATCGGACCCCAATTAATGCAGCGAGTTGATGCTCACACATCGTCTCCCTTGTTGCCCTTCTGCCAGGAAGAAGCTGCTGGATCTTCTTGCTTAAAAAGTCATTTAAAAAGTCTCAGTGAATTACTGGGAATGTAACTTGAAAGGGGGGGGACGGGACAGTGAGGCTCATGGGGAGGTGTAGGTTTTCATGTGTTAAAGATGTTTTTGCAGTCAGGCTGGCTGGAGGATGTCAGTGAAGCTCCATGAGGCTTCAAGGCGCAGCAGTGGACATCATTTACAATGCAAAATGCTCCTTTTTTCTATTTGAATGATTGACAGAGCTGAATTCGGAGGAAAGAAGTGTGAAATGAGTTCTCTCATGTTTGTAGTTTGTTGATACTTAAGTTCTTCATGATTAAGAGAATATAAAAGTGCTGCTGTAGTGCTGTGCTTTTTCTTTTGCCCATGAAGCATTTTCCTTTATTCCTGTTGTTCTGTATAGAGAGGTTTACTGGAGGCTGAGGAAAACTTTCTGTTGTAAGGAAAAGAGAAAGAATAACTACTGTGAAGACTTCCAAATTGCTGTGGAAAAACATAAGAGCAAAATACTATCTTGTAAAAGGTTATATATTTATTTATATATATGTTTATATTATATATAATATATTATTACAGATAATATATGATATATAGAATATGGAATAAGTTATTAGAATATAAAATATATATTATTTTAAATCATATATATATAGAACAGAACTGTCAATTGGGTATATTTATATTTCCATATAAAGAATAATGTGCCAGGAGCTCAGCAGAGGTCTGACTTTGCCCCAACCACAGCTGTGTAAGACCCATCATGCGATGCTTCCCAGGAAGTGTCCCGCAGAGATGGAAAAATGCAAATGGTAAAGACCATATCATTAGTGGAAAATCCTATTCAAACCTTTGTTCCCACCACTCTCTGTTTACTCACTGTCTGAGCAAAAAAGTAGCCTTCTGTTTTCCAGCAGAAGCACCGGACTGTGAGCAACTCTTCTGGCATTATCTCTTCCATGGAAAGCCCTTGAGACCTGTTGCCTTCTCCCCTTGGGGATGTTCATGGTGGTTCCCTCTGCACAGTGGCTGCAGGTTTGGCTGAGAGATACCTGTTCTGGTTTAACCCCAGCCGGTAACTCAGCACCAGCTGCCACTTGCTCGTTCCTTGCTTCCTCCCTACCCAGGCGGGATGAAGAGAGAATCAAAAGAATGTAAACCCATGGGTGGAGATAAGGACAGCTTAAAGTACAGCGTAATACTGCTACTACTAATAGCAATGATAAGGGAGATAATGAGGAGGGAGAACATAAAACTAAAAGGGGAAAGGGAAAACAAACTGACCAGCAGTATACGTCCAGTATAATTGCTCAGTACCTGCTGACTGATGCCCAGCCCAAATAGTGATTGGTCTCTTCCAGGTGACTCCCCCCAGTTTCTATACTGAGCATGGTGTGCTGTGAAGAACATCCCTTTGGATAGTGTGGGTCAGGTGTCCTGTCTCTGCCCCCTCCTGGCTTCTTGTGCCCCTCCTCACTGGCAGAGCATGAGACTGAACAGTCCTTGATCAGGCTAAGTGCTACCAAACAACAACTGAACCCCTGATGTGTTACCAGTGTTGTTCCCAGATTGAAGCCAAGCACAGCACTGCGCCAGCTACTAGGGGGAACATTAGTTCTATTGCAGCTGAACCTGTGGGAGATGGTTTCAGGTGACTCCTTATCATTGTGGGTGCTCAGAGTTCACATGAGTTCAGAGACTGGACAAATTCACCTTAGAATGCTGAGCTAGAGAGACCTTTGGCCTAAGCAAGTATCACAGTGCTTACGTTTTAAAGAGGACTTGTGCTGAAACCAGCTGTGCTTCCCTGAATCCTGCTGTGGGAGAGGCAAGCTGTGCCTTCAGTGATGTGCAGCAAACCCAGGGATAACAAGAGGTGCATTTGTGGTGTTTCAGTGATGCTCTGCAGTTATGGTGGGATCTGTCCCTGGCGCATCCATCCCAACAGGATTTCACTGAGGATGCTGGTGCTGGGTTCAGAAGCGTAGTGTGGAGCTCTTGCACAGTGCTTTTTGTCTGGACTTCCAGTAGTTATGTCCTGGAAAAGAGTGCATCCAAGTTTTGTGGCAACAGTAAAGCAAGTTCAGAGACTTGCTGTGGTTTGAACTGGGTTGATGACAGAGCCAGGCTTCCATACCTCCTGGTTTGACTCCCCTTCAAGTATATTGGAATTGAATGTCTTATAAGAAAAATCTGTTGTTAGTGCTGATGGATGAGAGGTTAAGAGACAAGGAAAGGCTGACAGCTAAAACTGAAAAGGTCAGCAATTGAGAGGTACAGTTGGGTGGGAAAGGCTAAGTGTTGCTCTAGGCTTAAGCATCAGCAGGTCAAATGGTCCCACAATATCCTTCAGCCCTGTCTTCTCTGATTTTCTGCTGGAGGTTGCTTCTGCCTCTAATGAGAGGCTTTGCTCCCTGGGTGAGCTCAGGTCTAGGCTCATTTCTGTACTGCATGCTCTGAAGGTGATAAACAGCAAAAAGTTATCTGTCAAGAACCTTAGCAACCAGAAGTAAAGATGAGAGGGGTGAAGAGAGGAGGCAGGGTCTTTCCTTTGAGGCTTCAGACACTTTTTCAGCTCCATATGCTCTGAAATCTCCCCTCTGATGTCAGTGCAAATCAGGAGCTGCTTCACATGCAGTTCGTCCACCCTTGGTGCTCAAAGAACTGTGGGCTAAAGATGTAGCTATGGTGTTGCTGGGGCTGGTTGTAGGTTGGGCCTGTGCAGAAGCTCTTTGTGGCTTTTTGATGTCACTGGGGAATGGGCATGGGAGGATCAAGCTGCTGCAGGGACAGCCATGAATACTGGACAGCGGCACAGATTGGAGATGTTGGAGCCTCTTTTCAAGATGAGGCAGAAGTATCCCAAGTCATAGAATCACAGAGTGGTTTGTGTGGAATCTTAAAGCTCATCCATTTCCAAACCCATGTCCAGCTTGGCCTTGAACACTGTCGGAGATGGGGCAGCCACAGCTTCTCTGGGCAAAGGCCCTCAGTTGAGTAACATTTCCATACAGGGCTGCAATTGACCCCTGGTATTGTGCTGTCTCCTGCTTCCTGTGTTAAATGAAACAACTGGACATTGCTTTGTTTGGTCTTTATCATGACAAAGAATGAGTTTTCATCTCTGTTCTTGTGGCTTCTACTTAGACTCTTCACCAGGAACTCACAGGGCAAATACTTTGCTGAAGTGTCAGAAATCAGTGGCATAAGGTCCTGCTGCTTGAACACCCTGGCACTTGTTCTACAGAAGGGGGTATGTGGAATGGAAAGGGAGAAGGAGGGAGAGCACACCTCTTCACATCACTTCTTGATTCTGACTTCAGAGCTTTAAGGCTCCTTTTTCTCTATCACGGGATGATGAAGAACTGTGTTGGGAAGCAGCCTGACACACAGATGTGCTGACAGATGTGACAGTCCATGGGAGCCCCCTACACCAGCTTTCCACGTGGAGTTTCTTAAACTTAACCTTGTTTAATGACCTTATATTGCAACTGACTTTAGAAGGATTAATGTGTTGTCTGGAGCCTCGTCAGCATTGTTGTTTATCTGCAGAGAAGCAGATGCATCATCTGCTAGCAAGGCTCCAAACCTGAAGCTGAATGCTTATGGGTAACGTATTTCTGTGGGGATGAGCTGGCCAGAAATATGTTTTGGTTAGAAACAGGGAGGTTGAAATGTTCATTAGAGTGAGCAGTTGTTCACAGCCTTCTGGGGAAGCAAATCCTGCTTATTTCCAGGATAGAGCTTGATTGGTCTTTGGGGCAGGGATGAAGCCATGCAGCTGCCTGGGACAGAGATCGGTGTATGGGGATGTTTCCAGCTTGGTGACCCAGGCTTGCTCCAGCATCCGTGGCAGAATGAGAAAGAAGCACTCGGTTCTTAAGGGCAGTGAGGTAATTACCCCATTAGTTGTGTATCATGGCTTGGCTTTGGGTGCTGCTGAAGGTGAGTGTGGGAGGCAGCCCCAGCCAACGGTGCTGCCTGAGGCTCTGCCTGCACCTGACAAACCCCACCAAGCCTCCTCTTTCCCAATCCAATAGTGGGTGCAGGGGGAAGCTGAGCAGAAAACTCATTTGAATACCACAGTGAATCTGCTTTTGATTTGCATAATTTTTAGGAGTTTCTAAGACTTTCCCAAATCCTCTTTATGTTGTTCATGACTTTTTTCACTAATTTGACACTCTGGGATGTTGTTTTACTTTTTGGTTTAGTGTCTAATCACAGCAAACGATAGCTGGCCGCACATGCTGGCTTTGCATTCTTGCATCTTATTTATGCTCATCTGCACTAAGGGCTACCACTCACTGTGGCTGCCTAATTTCTCTCCACAGCAGCAGGGATTTCCAATACTCTGGAGCTTCATTACCATGTGCAGGAAACTAAATTCAAGGTTATCTTATATGAACTTTATGACTTCTCAATGTACTACATGTTATTTATTTATTTATTTATTTATTTCTCGAAGGTTTATTAAACCTGTCCAGAAAAGCAGCCCTTTAGAAGTGTGTGATGTGCAGCTTAGGAAGAAAACTTTGAGATTTAAGGAGCTTGCATTAGGAATACCCAAAGTTTTCGATTTCTGCCCTGAGATATATGGAGGAGATGAGCTTTTGGAGCCAATGCTTTCATTCTTGATATTAGTGGCAAGAGAGGGATGAACACAGATTTCCTCTGATGGCTCTCCTTGGTGGTGGTTTTGAGGTCTCACTTTCACATTTGGGGTTTACCCCGTCACCTCTCAAAACCTCCCTTTACTGATGATTAGAAGATAAAGATTTGTCCCCCTGCCATGGTTTGATCAATAACCATTTTATGAGTCACTCTTCCTGCAGGCAGCTTTTGGCTGTGGGTTTATTAACTGAAAGACTGTTTCTTCATTCCGAACACACGGTGATCAGAACAACACCTCCAGGTATGTTACAGGCTTGTTAACACAACCTGTTGGTTTACGTTGTGAAACCTCTTCTTGGATAAAAATCCCTATGAGGTGGGTTTCTGCTGTAATCATGTCCTTCCAAAGGAGATGCTCCTCTGGCACTAGGCTTGCCTGGCAAGTGACTTTGAGAAAGCAAATTAAAAGAAGAGGCTTCTGACTGCAGGAGCTTTTCATCCATCCCTGCTGTCATAGAATCATAGAATCACAGAATGATTTGTATTGGAAGGGACATTCAAAACTCATCCAGTCCAACCCCTTGCAATGATCAGGAACATTTCTGACTTGACCAGGTTGCTCAGAACCACACATCCAGCCTGGCCTGGAATGCCTCCAGGGATGGGGCATCCACCACCTCTCTGGGCAACCTGGGTCAGCATTTTACTACCGTCATTGTAAAGCCTTTCCTCACATCCAGCCTGAATCTCCCTATTTTAGTTTAAATCCATCACGCCTTATCCTGTCATAATAGGCCCTGCTGAAGTGTCCTTCCCCATCTTTCTTACAGGCTCCTTTTAAGAACTGAAAGGATGCAATAGGGTCTCCCTGTAGCCCTCTCTTCTCCATCTGAACAACCGCAACTTGAGGGCTGTTGTACTTAGATGTTTCCTTTCTCTCTTCTCTAATAAGTAAATAGCAAATTGAGCTCTGAATAATGCTGCTTTCAGAAGAAGCCTCCAGCATCTTCCTCCTCTGCAGGGAAAATGCTGTCAAATATTCCAATGAATGAGTTTATTTTGGTGCTTTGGAAAATTATTTGGGTGGTGGCTGTTGGGGGGTTGTGCTGGAGTGAATGGGTGTCTTGTGAAGCCTGTTGAGATGGGAGCACAGGGACTGATGCCTCTGTGTCTGGACAGCAAGTGCAGTATGGACAGTGGCTGTGGGAATGCTCCTGCTTTCCTGCCACATCATCCTGGGCTGGAAACATGGGTGGGTGGGAGGAGTTGAGGACAAGTAGCCTAAGGAAGAGAGGGATGAGCAGCATGCTTAGACCCCAGGGATGGGATTTCTGATCCCCATATGGATGTATAGTTCCTGTTGGAGCTACTGTGTAGAATCCCAGACTTGTTTGGGTTGGAAGGGACCTAAAGTTCCTCCAGCTCCAACCCCTGCCACGGGCAGGGACACCTTCCACTGGAGCAGCTTGCTCCAAGCCCCTGTGTCCAACCTGGCCTTCAACACTGCCAAGGATGGAGCAGCCACAACAAGGTCCCATGCTTGCATTAGCTTGTTATAGAAGCCCCCAGCTTCTTTCCTCTGTAAAATAACCAGCCATTTATGAAGGATTAGTGCGGGGTTTTAATTTAGCACAAATAATTGGATTAATTTGGAATGGGTGCACTTTCTCTTCATACCTAATCACTGATGATAATATATATTTATATTACTCAGGGTATGTATATTATTATGTATTATATATTATTACATTATCATATATTGTTATATATATTATAATATATATTTATATAAATGTATATATGTTTCTATTACTCAGGTTCATGTCTGTTGGTTTGAACTCCTAAGGAGAAGTGCCATGGATTTTTTTCTGGCATTAAGAATATTCCCAGAAATTTGCTATTGGAAGGGATTGAAGGAGAGTGAGAGAAGTGCTGGATGTAGAGGATTCCCATCATCCTGCCATGGCCTGGGGTGTTGGAAGGAGGAGGGGATTTCTCTGCTTTGTGGGCACAACCATCACCCCAAACTTTACCATGCAGGAGCAGACAGGCTTATTCTGTAGCGCCGGAGACGTGGTGTGTTCACTAGTGGTCTGTTCATGGCTATTTTGTCTCCTTGCTGGAATCGTTCCTCTTCTAAAACCTCAATCTGCTTGAAGGGAGTTGTTGGGCTCTCTGTAGTACCACTGGGCTGCTAATTTTTGCTGAGTGGCTTCAAAGCGCTGCCTTGAAGAGTCTTATTTGCAGTCAGCATTTGTCCTAGGGAGAGGTTTGTACAATGGGTGCTTTGTCAAGCCAGTCAGTGTGTGGAAGATCTTAGGTTTTTCCTTTAAATCTTTCTGATGCACCGCTTCATTTGGGTGTTTTTTTTCCTTTTATCATTCCTGTTTAAGGGTTTGTGAACTGATCCTTTTATTTTCAGAAGAGAATACCAAATAAACAGTGATTAGCATGAAATATGACTCATGGCTTCCTAAAGGATGTGCTTTACAACTGGTAAACAGTTGTAATTGCTGTTAGATGAAAGTAACAAATTGAATGCGTTCTCATAATAATTACGGAGATAGATTATTCTTGCTCTCAAATCTAATTGGGATTTGTCTAATGTTCAGCTGTCCTTGTAGAGGGTGATCTGTATAGAAGTTAGATGTAGTTAGAAATGTGTTCGTGAAAGCTGGTTTCTTCTCAGTAGGAGAAACCTGCTTCTTTCTAAAGGCCAGGGAAGTCTCTGTGGGGTGTTTCTTCTGAGGGCAAAGAATTGAATGGAATATTCCAAGGCCTGGAGACCATCCCACATGGAGTGGGTGGTGTTACAGCGCTGCTGGGATGTTGCTGGGCTACTGATGTTTTTGGTTGCAGATGACCTTAAATGTGAGGCTCTGAAAAGTCTTGAAAGCTTTTCTGTTTCTGACAGAGTCACAGCTGAGAAGGGGGG
>NDXB01004409.1:0-14338 GCA_002631895.1 Agapornis roseicollis | reverse complement strand
CAAAAAAAAAAAAAAAAAAAAAAAAAAAAAAAAAAAAAAATAAATTGCAGTTAGGAGAAAGCCTGGATAATTTCTGCTAGAAAAAGAATTATACATTCCAATACCTGCATAAGATGCCATTGAAAATTAAATGCTAGGATCTGGACATAACTGAAAAAGTACTAAGAAACTCATAAAGACTGGCTTTCATCTCATTCTACTGAAGTATCAACTCTTCACACAGTGAATTAATACCTGGTGTCAACACAGCCTTGCAAATTGCAGCTTCTTTATAATTTGCCCTCTAAGAACACCTTTCATCGAATGGTTTCAAGGACCATTACTGAGATAAGACTGCACAGTTACGCCTATGTGGTAAGGTGGGTGAGAATTTCTTTTTTTAAAAAATGATTATTTCTTGTTCCTCATTGCAATAACTAGGTTTTGGGCTTCTTGTAAAAAGGATGAATGTGTTATTATCAGGAAGTTGAAAGTATTAATCAAAAATTAGTATATATTTTATTAACATGCTTTGTTTTTTAAAAAAGGAAAAGCAATTGTCAAAGAAATCACAAAAATAACCAAAGAAAAGAATAATGAAAAGTTATAAAAGCAGCTGAGAGAGTTATTCTTACTTGGCATTATGGAAGGTCTTTCAAAATATAAATCATATAACGAGATGTTAACTTTGGAAATCTAATTTAGTTATTACCTTTTTCTTATATAAAACAAATTAAAAGAAACAGAGAAGCACAAAAGAAACGAATCCATCACAAACTGAAGCATGTCAGCATGAAGCACTGACATTTCAACTCAATTTGGGAAATAAAAAGAATGTTTAGAGAAGGAAAGAATTTAGGAGTGAGTGATGAAGGAAAAGAGGCATTCATTACAAACGCCATCATGCAATGCCAGATCTGGTTAAATACAGTATGCCACTTTCTCTGTACTTATGTGCTATTCAGTTTAAATTGAGCTGAGTTATGACAGCCATGAGTGGAACTTTTTTATATAGTGCCTCAGCAATCTAATCAGCCTTCAGAAAACTCTCACTCATCTGCCTACAAAGCAGCCCAGCAGACTAGTACATGCAGAGATTTTTTGCAAGGCCACCATCATCAAAAGAACCACACTCCACAGTTCCTGCAGCATGCCTGACACATCTTGTTGAATTTAACAGAATTTGGTGGACAAAGTTGTTCACTGACACTGAATTTCAAAATGAACATTTGTGATTTTCCCCCAGAACACAGTCATTCAGCCTAGTGAACTATCCTCAAGAGTCCCTGGACAAATGCAAGTAACTTGGCGTTATGAGGAACCCTCACACATAAACCTTGTAGTGCTCCCGTTTCTGCTGTGCACATGGTGGTTATGTCTACCATAGGCTCTGCCTTCCAAACCAAACCTTGCAGCTTGACTCATAATGCACAGATATGCCAGAAAAATGGGATAGAGATCACATCAGGCTGATGGATTTGGCTGTGTCCCTCTCCTCGCAGATACATAAACTATAGAGAGTTGCTGCATGCAGACTACAAACTAGAGAGGAACTCTGAGCCCACACTGATAGTGCTCACTCACTATAACAAAAAAAAAAGCAATGGCTGGTATAAGCAATGTTCATTTGTGTGGGTTTTTTGCTCAGCTTTGACAGTGTTCCTGCATGCATTGCCTTTTGCCTGCAGTCCATTTTCTGAGGTGCTATGCAGAATGATATCCTTATGAATGTAGGTATTATTACTACTAAATTTCTGGTGATTCATTCCCACAAAATAGTGTGCATCATTTAACTGACTTTCAAAGTATTCCAGAACTCCTCAACGAAACCAGCACATCATATAGACCTTCTTCAAACGACTCCCCTAGGCTCTACTCAGGAATCTCCCCCATGACAGATAATTGCTGCAAACAGCAGCTGCTTTGCCTCTCCCTCTATTATCTTAGAGTGAGAAAAAGTGAATGCCATGAATCAGTCTGCCTTCATGAATCCAATGATAATGAAACAAGGAGTAATTATGGTGCCAGAAGTACCATTTGGTACATATAAATTATAAGTAATTTTTGAATACTGGTTTTCCCAGCTCCATAAAACTTTGATTCTTCCCAAGTGAAATCAGGCCAGTATCACAGCACAGAAACTGTGGAACAAGTTCCCAAAACAATTATATTCTACCCATGTTTCTGTTTTGACTTGGGAACAGCAAGGTTTCTGATGGAAGAATCAAGTTGCTTATATGTGTTTACAGATAGCTGTCTGTTTGAGTGACAGACGTGCTGAAATAGTGCTAAGTGCTGTCACTTTGGTTTATGAAACAGTTGCATTGAAAAGATATCATTTTAGTGCTAAATGAATGAGATCAAACTAAAAATAGGTAGGGCAATTATAAAGCAAATATTGTTCTTCTGTCAATGCTAGACCAATGTTAAAGCTAGGAAACACTGTCATATAGACCAAGATGCAAAGAGACTAATAACAACGTCATATTTGAGTTTAGGAAGAAATGCACCCTGCCATCAGGGGAACTGTGAGTATTTGCTTATCAGTTTGCCCAAACGAGATGACTGTTGCACCTGGCAAGTCCATCTTCTGCCACATCCTGTCACCTGAAGGATGACCGTCCAATATTGGTCATTTTTTGACCCAGTGGTGCAAGTCCTACAGGTGATGGAGGTAACATGATGTATGAAATGAGTGTGCATCCAGAAGTATGGAAAAAAAAATTTGCTAGGAAATATATGAATATTTTTGTTTGCATGGGGGGCGGTGTCTCTGATCCTTTGTGTTTTTGCCAGTGAAAAGTGATTGACAACTGGCCTGAAATATAGAAAAAGAACTGCAACTTTGAATGATTTGCAGAAGGAATATCTGGAACAAAAGCAATTAAATGTCTCTGCAAGAGTCTTTCCCCTCTTATTAAATTCATTCAAAAAAAAAAAAATGGAAAAAAACTCTCTGCTTGCCAAAGGAGGTTTTCTTTCTCCTTCTCTATTTTGGTCCTGGGGCTTCTCTTTTAAATTCCCAGTGCCCCGCTGACTTCAGCTCAAAGAGTACACATATACCGAATTGACTGAAATTAGCATACCCAAAAAGTCCTTCTGAACACAAAAAGTCTTTCTAAACCAGTATTGTGGAATTTTGCAAACAGGAAAAAACTGAGAGACAGAGGGTTCTTTCAGCAAAACAAACTTGTATTTGCATTTTAGTTAGTCAGGAAAAAGAAAGAAAACAAAACCCACAAGTGCAAGGAGGGTTCAACAAGTGTCTGGCTTTCTATGTAAATTATATTTTTTCTAAGGATTTTATGCTGTAATGAAACATGGAAATGCTTCCTAGTCATAAGGATTATTGCATAATTTCCAAGAGCATGTTCTATAGAGTCTATCAGAAAATCCAGGATCATAAAGAATGGATATATTTCAAGAGTTCAATGAGAACAGGCTTAAGAGATAGCTAGAATAGTCAACTAAACCAGTGAAAAATACTAGAAGTGTGTAAGAGTGCAGATGTCAAGTCAGGATTCAGGAAGACCAAGTGAAATGACTCAGCAAAGATTTGTTAGTTTATCTCCAAAAATGTGAAAAGGAACTCATCTGTTTAAGCACTAAAAGGAACTATGAGTTACCATGGCTCTGTGGAAAAAAGTTTTCCTAGACTAATCTAATTTCATATCATGGTAAACACACTTGAATTCCTATAAATGCAATGTTAGAGTATTGGAATGCAAAATATTCTGTTTAAATTTGGTATTGCACCTTTTAAAGGTAAACATTAAGTCTTTTAATAACCAGCCACATGCCAGGTTTTATACAAACCTATACTCAAAGAAAGTTGTCATGGGAAAATGGAATTTTAGCGCTTGACTGCCTACTGGGATTCAATCTTTTCACCAGTGATCCAGAATTAAATATAAAATCACTACTGAGAAAATTGGTGGCTGCTGCACCTATAGCTTCAGAGAAAAATTGGTTAGAAATCTTAACAGAACTGTTTGGTAAATTGGGGAAATTCAAGCACAGGACAACTATACACAGCCAAATGCAACTGGATGTAGCTAAACAGAAGTAATGCTGACCATGCCTGTCACAAGAAAGATTTGTGGCCTTGGAAGAAAATTACTCTGAAGAGGTTTCCTACTCAGAGTGGCTATGGAGCTGAATGGATGAGTTTCCAGGATGATGCTACACCAAAAAGGAACTAATTAAATCTTTATACAAACAGAGGCAATGTGAGTAGAAGCAGAAATGTGATTTTTATCTCCTCACCAAACACTCAAGGGTCTGAAAGAGAAATTCTTGCATTCAAATAGATGCTTTACAGTAAAGTGCTTAAAACCTCATTCCATTTAGCTTATCATAAAAAAGAAAAGAAAAAGAGTGTTTTGAGGGTGAATAAGATGATAAAAATGCCATGTCCTGTAGTTTTTTAATGTGGTTGAGTAAAAGACAAGGGAATGAAATGAGACCCTTAAAAATTTATTTCTTATTTTTCAGATTCAGTCTGCATGTGTCTTACAGAAGGTGTTTAAACACTCTCCAGCAAAAGCAGCATGGGAGAAATCCAGGATCTTTTACACTAGAGGTGGAAAGTTTAGATCAGTATAGGCCATGTGCAATCATAGGTCAGATCTAACCTACAAGGTGTTTCCATCCAGCCTACCATTTCCAAAGGGTACAAACACAGGTTTCTGTAGGGGGTGGCACTGCGTTAGCAAACGAATACTCTTGGTTTATACCCAAATATTTTGGATGCCTCATCTGCTTCTATACATCAGGTAGGTAGAGGAAGAAAGGCAGTCACCCTACACTGGGATGTGCACCCATGTTCCAGACATTATACTGTATCCTCTGCAAATGCCCTGCAAATGAGTCAAAGTCAGGCAACTTTTCCTAATGTCTTCTTGTAGCATGCCACTGTCCAAGGCTATGTTAACTTTCATGTACTTTTAAAATATTTGCAATATCTGTACTCAAAAGTGGACAAGGTAACAAGTCCGCTGCTTTAGAGCCATCATGCCACATTGTTCCAAGGATAAACTTTTCAGCCAAAGAAAACACCTATTTTGACATAAACATCAAATGCTGTACTTTTTTCTTTACCTTTAGACCCTATAAAAGGTCTTCTGCAATTTTCTTCTCTCAGAAAAAGCTTGTTTTCCTTTTAAAGATGTTCTTATCTGCTGTGACAAGTTAGCTTCCACTTCTCCTGCTGTGTTAACTGCTCTCAGATGCTCTCTTTTGGTCTGAGTGATAGGACTAAAGTTTGAGGAGAAAAGAATCCTTCTCCCTTCAAAGGCTATTCACATCTGGCCCTTAGACACTTGAGTCCAAAAGGAGTCTATCACAGGTCCCATTCATTTCTTCTTTTCAGCTTGCTACCCTCAAAGGAGAGACAACACAACAGCTTTCTCCACTCACACTTGATCTGCTTTTCAATTTGTGCTAATGAATAGAGGAAGTAGAACATCCAAAAATGAGATCAGACCTGAATGAAATCTCCCTTCACCCTTTGGGGGAAAGGCAAAGTATTTAAAACTGATTTAAGCATGCTTTTATAGAAATTCAAGGAAATATGTAGGTTTACTTGTACCTTGATGTGACTAATCCACTCATCTGTGATTTACCTTACCATGCAGCCTGGAATAAAGACAGTAGATTCTACATTGCACTTGACACCAGCCAACTAGTCCTTATTAACACAGTCATTCTTTTGAAAGACTTGAGTATTTAAGAAGAATACTATATTCTGACAGGATATGGGCCTTTTAAATTAGGGCTACTGGATGAACAGATGTGCATAGACTGATCACAGCTACTATTGCACAAAAAAAGAAAGAAAAGGTGTTCAACAATTCCACTGGAAAGCAATGTTCACAGTAAGAAGTACAGACTATTTCTATAAGGCTGAAAATGTAATTCTAAAGTGCTGCCATCCAGATAACGAGGTCATGGAAAAGGCTGTAGGTGCATGAGGACTGCAGTGAGTATAACTACGTTGTACTGTGTCTAGTGCAACAGTGTATGTTGGAAAACTGATTTCTTATTGAATGGCATTACTTGAAGAAAATGTATTTTATTTCTACAACATCTTAACTTGACTTAGAAATTATTTTTTTTCTATTTATGTAACTATTATATGAGTTTATTTCTGAAAACAATGGGCACAGAGCTCATGAATAGATGAGTGCTGTTAGGTCTTGTTTGGATGCTGCCAACCAAGAATGAACGTATAGAATCATAGAATGGTTTGGGTTGGAAAGAAACTTAAGATCATCCAATTCCAAACCCCCTGCCAATCTCAGGGCAGGGACATCTCCCACTAGACCAGGTTGCTCAAGGCCCTGTCTAACCTGGCCTTTATTTCAAGAGCTGCTTTGAGAACTGCAGGCAATCAGTTTAGATCAAATTGTCTCTTACTGGAAGTAACTTATGGAGAAACGTGGTCCTAAGCTGTTGCTGAGAGAAGGACACTGCAGCACAGGATTTGGTAAAGGTAACTTTAAATTACATTTGAAATGCCCTAAACTGGTTTTACTTCTGTAAGCAGTGCACCGGGTGCACGCTACCTAGACCTGTCTGGGAAGATGGGCTCCAGGAGAAGTCTGACTACAAGCCATAGTTGTTGTTGAAAATGAGGTGACAGACATTCACTGGAGTTTCAGCCTGGAGGAAGCACTTTTTGAGGTGAATTTCCCTTCCCATCAAAATCTAACATCTTTATTAAGGAAAGGGTGAAAATGAGGTATTTTACACCAGACACACCACCTAAATTAGTTGTAACACTAAGGGATCAGATCTAAGGAGTCAGCTAGGTTTCTTATTAGTAATGTCTCAGTGTATTATCACTCACATACAGCACCCTGGCATAGAGAAAATCTCTCCAGAAAGGAGATTCATCCTTTTGCTACTAACAAAGAGACAGGAAGAAGAGAGTAAGAGAGAGAGGGAAAGAGGGAGCGAGAGAATCATACAGAAAATTCAAGCTACAGTTGTTATTCAACTCTTTCCTGCTGCTGAACTGTACATGAGCAGCTCATAGGTTCTGACATTTTTTAAGTGCCAATAAATTCACTTGAATAGCTATTGTCCGGGTGCTCATCTGTAAATATTCAGCACTAAAAATAAGAATTGTTTCAGCTGCACATATAGAATTTGTTGTGCGTTTGTGTTTCCCAAAATTTAACATTTAGATCAAGGTTTCTGAAATGAACACTGACAGTTACAAATGTGCCTTCTGTTAAAATTACTTTTAGGTTGGCTATTTTGATTAAAATTGCTTGGTGGGAGATTCAGAAGAAATGAAGTCTGAAAAAGGACTGAACTCAATTTTGATAGTTCTTTTCAGAACTTATATAAGTATTCAAGAGAGATGGTGGGAGTGGAAAATGAAAAGTATTCTACCAGCTTTCAGTCCAGTATGCAGAATAGTCAGTCATCAAAATCATACCATTTTCTTCAATGTTCTTGATCTAAACCACAGAATGCACACTGAGAGGATAGATATTTTGCACTGCAGCTGCACTTCACTAATGAATTCTGATTAACAACCTGAAACACATTAGCTGGGAAGAGACAGCCATTCTGTGCTTGTCACATTTCATAGATGGCTGCAACCCCTGGTATGAGAGTACTGCTTTGGGAGGAAAGGCTGACCTGGAATCTGGAGGTATCTACCACTGTTTGCTTTTTTTTACCTAGGCATTGCAAAAACAAGATTCCTCCTTGTGCTCAGGGACAAATCCTACAGGCTTCTCAGCACAATTCCAAGATCTTTCTACTATTCATCTTTTTGCAACCAGCCCTTCTGATGTTTCAAAGTCCTCTAGAAGGATATGTTCAGTCATTAAACAGATAATCCACTTCAGAATCTAATTCCTGACCATTCTTACTCCAGTAGCTGCTACTAAAAAGTCTGTAGTACCATGATTACCACAAAGGCTTGCCTGCAACTAAAGCTGGTGCTTAACTTAACAACCTATGGGGACTTTTATTAGAATAACATGGGGCACTTGAGTGCTGAAAATTGTGTGGATATTTCATTCCTTGCCTGAATCAAAGCTTAAGAATGCCACACTTCTTTCTGCTGCATTGAAAAGTAAATCATTGTGTTTTATAATCCATCATAAATGTAAGCTACCAACCAAAATAATTTCTCATTCCAGTCACTGTCTTTCTCCGATCTCACACTAAATCTATGTATCTGCTGATGCAGTAATCAGTTCATTCTGTTTGATTTCTCTTCCCAAGTAGAAAAACTATGAAAATACCTTTTCCAATTTAGATCTTCATTCTAGCCTAATAAATAGAAATAGGCAATGTACCAGAAGAGTGAGAATATCCTAAACAGCACTGCAAGCCTTTTAATAGATTTTTGTTGATATTTTGGTTCATACATGATAGGTGATGAAGAAGAAGAAGGATTAATAGAACATGTATAATTTATTTGTATGTGGATAATGTATGCATGATCTCACATTCAGACTCATCTAAGAAGCCATAATGCAAAGTCTGTTTAAAATATACATAAAAGTGAGCGTATGTCCTTAGCGGAAGTACAGTGAATACTGTATGTATTATAAAAGCACTAGAACTAGAACACAAGCTCCTGCTGAGAATGGTTGCTCGAGTCATTCCAATTATGCAGGGGGCTTGTCATCTTTCCAAAGGATAAAAGTAAAATAGTCCTGCTTCTAATAACCTGTTCATTATTGTCTCACAGGTGAACGTTCTCTCACAAAAAGTGAATGAAGCACCACTGAGAATCACAACAAAGGTAATCTGGAAGGTATTCTAAAAAGCAGGTAAATGCATTTTTGTTTTACCATTTCAGACACAACTCCCGTCCTTACTGGTAGCAAAAAACCCAGAAACTACCAGTTAAAATGAAGGCAGATTTTCCCAGTGGCATCTGCCATTGATTTTTCTGCAAATTCAGATGAGCTGGAATTTGGATAGCATTGGATTTCACCCATGACAAGGAGTGACTAGCAGGAGAAGAAGATCCAAGATTCAGGAGGATAACAAAATAAGTTTTAAAGTTCATATTTTAATGATATGTTTTTTCCCCTTCAGTGAATAAAAATAATAGGAAAAGCCCCAGAGACACAGCTGAGTTCCAAATAACTGTGCTCCTTAGCAATTCACAAACAGGTGGATTGTTTGCTTCTCTGGTGGACAAGTGATTATTTTACGGTTCCTGTTGACAGAGTTATCTGTTAAAAGGTACACAGCACAAAAAGCATACAGACAAATTATTTAAGGAGACATAACCATATTTCTAGAACATTTTTGAGATGGCTATAAATGTCAAAGAAAGAAAGGAGGAAACAAAAGAGATTACTCAATAGAGCCAAAATCTTACAAAGACAGTCTAAAAGCCCTTGAAGGGGACATTTAAGAGACCCAAATGTCTCTAGAAAAAAGGGAGGACAAAATCATTTGCACCATATGAAGACACACTATAAAAAGACCTGAATGCACAGGGCTTGTTCTCTCATCTCAAAAGGAATATATTAGAAAAATTTCAGAAAGTGGAAACTAGGCTGTGCAATAACTCTCCATAAAGGCAATAACCGAGTAGATTAGGACTATTCAACCTAGGAAAAGAATCATTTGGTAGGACATGATAGAAGCGTGCAAGAATCTGAAAGGATGGAGAGGGAGTAACTTTTTACTGGTTTCATTATCTCACTCATGCAAGAGCAGAGAACATCAAGTGAAGTAAAGAGGAGGGTGGCATGTTAAAACCTACTGAAAGGAGATAATTTCTACAACTACAAGTAGCAAATCTGGGAAATGCTTTGCAAAAGGATGCTACAGATGCCAGAAATTTACAGACTCAAGGGGAAAATGGACATAAACTTGGAAAATAATTGCATAAGGCAGATAGAGTGAGGTGTCCCTGCTTATGGCAGGGGGGTAGGAACTAGATGATCTTAAGGTCCTTACCAACCCTAACTATTCTATGATTCTATGATTAACCACCAAATTCAGCTCTCAGTATTGGTACAGTCATACATACTGTCAACACTGAGACTAAGTAGATACTGGATTTATTTCTCTACTCTGCACAATGCAGCCTAATGTATAGCTCCAAGCAGATAAATAATTTCTGGCACCAGGAAACTCCTAGCAAGGTATTTCACTCAGGTAGGGTGAACAGACAGGATTACTGTATCAACACAGGAATTGCACCACAAGGATGTGTCAGCAGAGGTTTTTCAAAACCTAATTTAGTATACCCACTTGGTGCTATGCTCTTCTCTCTTCTCTATGTTCTCCAATGTACCACTCAGGGTACCACTCTTTGTGCTATACTAGGAGTATAAAAATACAATAATTACTAATTCTAATTTTATTTTTGAGCTAGTAACAGTGTGTCCATGACTATGACTTTTGGGCAGATGTTTGACATCACCTAATTGTGTTCATGGGGTAAGTTTTGTCAGTTAATATACAGACAGATTGAGATGCCAATGATGACCTCGTTGTTTCATAACCATCCCAAGGATTCTGGGTAGCTTAACCTGATAAGGTAGATTTTTAACAGCAGTGCAAGGTTCATTGTTAAATGTATCAAGCAAAAGCATATGAACTTAGTACATTAAAACACTGTTTGCTTCATGCAAATGGGGATGCTATTCAGGGCCACAAGCAATTCTGGAAGCTTCAAAGAGCCTGTTGCTTGAAATGTTGCCCTAATATAATCATTTTGTATTTGAACTTAATTAGAAATTTACTAATTAGACAGCTTCTTTGTAATGTAAACGTGCATGGATTGTCATATAAGGTTTAGAGAAAAATTAAAATCAAGTTTATTTTTTAAATGGAATACAAAAAAAGGCAGAGCAATGGAGATGGCAACTTTACATGGTCATGATGTGTCGATATTTTCTCTGCACAATTGTTTCTCTGTAGATTAGGAAAGCTACATATGTGGGCATGGTAGATAATTTGAGTTGAATCACACTCCCGAATATACTTTTTGTTAGGAGGATCAGCAGTAATAATTTTGATTAGCCATTCAATTAGTAGCTAGTACATGAATTCCAATTAATCATCAAGTATTCAGAAAGTATATTTTCAATGAAAACTTTTAGCCCAAGAGTAGGTAAATCCTACCAACAGTTTAAGCTTCCCTCAATCACTTAAATTAATTTGGGGGTCTCTAAAATTGGTGTGAGTATGCAAAGCAGATTTCCACTCACACCCCTCAATTTAATTAATTTTCTTTCCCTAGAGGCAGCTCTATTTTTCCTCTTCTACTACACCTTTATCTATTACTCACAGAAAGATCTTCTAGCAAAGGGAAGATTCAACTATTGAGTTTTCTTTTAGCCTGGAAAATACTAAGTTGTTACCAGAGGTGCTTCATGTACACTGCAATATTTGCACACGTTCATAAAAATTTATTTTCATGCTAAATGTTTTGTCTCTGTATAGTGTTCCCTCGCTATCCCCCAAGTCTCTATTTATCTGCTTATTTCTTCTTAACTATTTTTGTTCCACCTGGTGCAAAAAACATTAAAACTCCTTTTTAGGGGACAGGTTTAAAGCATCATTGGACTCTAATGAGGCAGAAGCACATGCTAAACTGCTTTGTCAAATTAGGGCCAAGAAAATGAGGTAACTTGCTGTCATGTCTCCATAAGCCAATTGGGGTTAGGTCTTTTATCATCATAGGTTAACAGTAAGTTTAGAATAGCTCAAGGCACCCTCAGTGGGAAAACTCTGCTTAAAGAACTGCTGTCTTGAAGACAGCAGTAACTCTGAAAATCCTCTTCTGAGTAATTTTCTTGATGATTATTCAACTCCCTCTGCTCACAAGGTCTGATATTTAGATCTGCAGCTAAGCCTTAAGAACATTTTCTGTTATTAATTGGATATTACTTTAACTGTGCACTTTGTAAATTGGCTAAAAAAGGAAAATATGTTTCCAGTAACAGCCATCTGCAGCAGCAAAGCTTTCTCTGCTAGATTTTGTATCAATATACTGAGAAATGGTACTAGCAAAACAATCCTGGTGTGCCTGTCTTACAGCCTGCAGAACAGTGTACTGACGGAGAAGCCAGCAATAAACAAGATACAAGATACTGGAATAAGAATAGCAACAGCAGTAGAGTGCTCGCAGCAAGTTGGTTTGCTCCATTACTCAGACACACAAACCAACAAGTTCTGTGATGCACACAGGTACCTCTTTAAAACAGAATTCAAGATAAAAATAAAAGTGGTGATATTTGCATAGCAAATGAAAATGGCAGTAATTGTAACCACAATAAGTGTTAAGTCTGCTCAACTGGTGTGCAAATCAGGGCTGCAACCCATAGAAATTTTATGTAATATAAACCAAATCTGTCTGATTTAATGTAGTTTTCAGTGGCAGGAATAGGAAGGGAAGAGAGGAGCAAGCAAAATATGTAACTGGTAAACATTGTTGCAGCAACATACTGGGATCAATTCAGGGTAAATTCCAGGGAGGTATAGACACTGCAAAAATATTCTTATATTCCTCATTAAGTAATTACTATGCTTTACTACTTAGAAAATTCCAGTGAAATACAGACAAGAGCCTTCTTATGACCAAACTGCATCCAAATTGCTTCATGCAAATAAGCCTGTTAAAAAGTAGATTCATTCAATGAAAGCAAATCCAAACTGCTAGATCCAGAACTAGCTCATCTTGTGTAAAATTAAGTTATTCTCCCAAGTAGATGAAAGAATCTACAATGGCCGACACATTTCAGAACAAATGACAATCCTTTCAAGTTGGCTGAATTAGCCTTTCCTGCATGCAAGTAAAATGCAATTTGCTTTCTTAAAAGGACTTCTCTCAGCTGTAAAATTCACAGGACATGGCTTATGGAGCAATATTTTCTTCTGAGTTTTGATTAAAAAGTATAAACTTAATAATCCGTAAGTCTATGAACAAGCTTTGTATTCAGACAGAAAGCTTTTCAGTTAGCTGGAGTGAGCATTTGGGTTTAGACACTTCCAGTCCATTAAACTAATTGAATAAGCAAGAGTTCATTCTCCCAGAATAACCAGTTGCTCCAGGAAGCAATGCTGACAATTAAGTAAGTGACACTCTTTCTTCTGAAGCATAAACAGCAAGTGTCCCAACAAGGAGCTCTGCAGAACTACACATATCTCAGAACAAATCATTAAATGGAGCCTTAGTCAACTTCACAAAAGTACTGTGTTTGTCCTAATACTTTAATCACTTCCTCAATGCATGTGCCCTATGAACTTCTCTCTGACCAAAGGATATAAGTCTGCATATTTCAACGTTATTGGGCTGCCATCCATCTCCCCACACAGCAATGGCTGATGATATTTATCTGCAGGTGTTTCTTATTTCAGGAAAAGCAGCAGCTGATATTTAAACTAGGGATATGAGAAAGCTAAAGTGATTTAGCAGGATGAACTTGAATTTAACAGGATTACTTCTTATTGTTACTAGAAAGCTATAATGTGATTCTGCTTTCTTTTTTCCCAGAAAGGTCATTGTAGTAATTGGAGAATTATCTGCTTTTTATAGAATTCCTGCAGTAATATTATTGCACAGATTAGCAGTCGTGTGGCATATTTAACTGGTTTCACCATTCATCATATAGAACTGTCCACTACATACTCAAGCCTCTGAAAAGTCTCAGAAAAATTAACTACATTTTTCAGCTCCTTGCAAATTAAGAGCACACAGAGCTCAAGCAAATCCTAAAACCAACGTCCACACACAAAAGAAGTTTAGATGAAGAAATATGAGACAAGAGTGATTAAAAATATAATAGAAATAAAACTGCTGTAATTTCTACTTTTCCCCCCACAGAGAAGAAGGCTGACTTTCAAAGCACAGTACTACAATTATCATTAGTAAATTGAATTGCTTCCTAATGAGAGATCGGCAGTCAAGGCTGTCTATGTACATTAAAACACAAATTGTAGATGGCAGACAATGGGCAGTCACAAATCATTATATACTCGGGGACCTCCAGTCAGCACTGGAGAAGGAAGACCATGGGTAGCTGACAGAACCTGAAAGAAGCAGTCAGTGATTTCTACCAAAAATAGCTAACACCTTTCTGTGTAATCCAAGGAAAAAGATGCATGTTTTTCTATGCAGGAGACAGGAAGATACTTGGATGATCTGTATTGAAAAAAAGAGTACATATCTGAATATCAAAGTACTACTCTAAACAGCATATGTGAGACAGAGTTATTAGCTTGTTCTTAACTCTGTGGGTAACAGCCACAAATTCCATCTTGCAGGATATTCATGGATCACTAATCATAGAATCATAGAATAGTTAGGGTTAGAAAGGACCCTAAGATCATCTACTTCCAACCCCCCTGCCAGAAGCAG
>NDXB01004408.1:0-19711 GCA_002631895.1 Agapornis roseicollis | reverse complement strand
ACTGATCCCTGAGGGACACCACTTGTCACTGGCTTCCAGCCAGACACTGAGCCATTGACCACAGCTCTTTGTGTGCGGCCATCCAGCCAGTTCTGGTGTGGTCAGAGCATTTGCCAGTGAAGACTAAGGCAAAGATGTAATTAAGAATCTCAGCCTTCTCCAGATGCAGGGTAGCCAGTTCTCCTGATAGCTTTTGGAGAGGACCCATGTTGTCTCTAGTCTGTCTTTTATTCGCAATGTACCTGCAGAATCCCTTCCTGTTATCTTTCACATCCCTAGCTATGTTTAAATCTAACTGGGCCTTAGCTTTCCTTATGTGGTCCCTAGCTTCCCAAACAACATCCCTGTATTCTTCCCAGGCTGCCTGTCTTTGCTTCCACCAAAGCCTCTTTNATCCCTAGCTATGTTTAAATCTAACTGGGCCTTAGCTTTCCTTATGTGGTCCCTAGCTTCCCAAACAACATCCCTGTATTCTTCCCAGGCTGCCTGTCTTTGCTTCCACCATTTATAAGCCTCTTTTTTCCTTTGAATTTTCCTCAGCAGCTCCTTATCCATCCAAGGAGGTCTCCTGGCCCTCCTGCTGCACTTCCTTCTAGTTGGGATGCAACACTCCTGAGCAGGTGATCCTTGAATATCATCCAGCAGTCTTGGGCCCCCTGCCCTCTAAGGCTATATTCCCATGGAACCTTACTAAGCAGGTTCCTGAAGAGGCCAAAGCCTGCTCTGTTGCAGTCCAGGGCAGTGAGTTTGCTGCCTGCTCTTCTCACTGTCCTGAGGATCTCGAACTCAACCATCTCGTGATCACTGCACCCAAGCATCACATTTCCAACGAGCCCTTCCCTGTTGGTGAGCACGAGGTCAATTAGGACCCCTCTCCTTGTCAGCTCCTCTATTACTTGCAGAAGGAAGCTGTCTTCCACACAAGCAAGGAACCTCCTGGGTTGCTTGTGCCAGGCTGTACCATCCCTCCAACAGATACAAGATGGTTGAAGTCCTTCATGACAACAAGGGCCTGTGAACGTGAGGCTGTTCCTATCTGTCTATAGAGTGCTTCATCCACAAGGTAGAGAGCTTCATCCACAGAGTAAACACATAATGTGTTGCTCATAAGAAAAACTGTAATGTCATTGCCAACTTACAGAAGAAGTGTTCCTGCAAAAAGGCATGTAAAGAGGAGTAGTCCTCCCTGTCCAGGGATGTGTGGGACAGCCTAGTTTTGAAGACAAGCAACACTTCTACATGTATTTCTTTGGTGGCATGTACAAATGGATTTCCTCAAAGCCGGCCACCAGGTGAGCAATATGGATGACACAGATGCAACTGAAATATGTATTTCTTCCCAGTAGCTCCCTCCAGACTCTAGCTTTTAGCTTCCTCAACTTCAGGGAAAAGTCTTTTTTGGGGGAGGGTGAAGGTATTGCTGATTTGGGTTTTTTTTTTATTTCTATATAATTTCAGCAGATTCCCTAAGATAGAAAACTTTAGAAATCAAGCAGCCAAATATATAAATAAAAGGAGAGAAAAAAGGAAAAAATGATGTCACCCTCAAGCAGTTCCATCAAGGGATGACATTTTAAATCACATCATGTCTCACACCCATTTCTTAGTGCAAAATAAATCACTTGAACAGAGTGCAAGCCAATTTTTACTTTAAAAAATGTTGTGTCCTAAGGCTCTCTTCTTGAACTTCAAAAGCATACTTCATAATTACTCTACCTATCAAAGGAAACCCAATATTTCACCTCCAACCTCCCTCCACTTGTGTTATAATTTTTAATTGTTAATAAATTATATTAATTTTAAACTGGTTATTCTTTCTTGAAACTACATCTTTCAAATGAGTATGCAAACTTATTTTACATTAACATACTTACCTCAAAATTATGGTTTAGTAATTTATTACTTTTCTTCCCTGTTAATTCTGGTATTACAATTTCAATCTTGAGTTACTCCATTTAATTTTGTTCGAAGACTATTGTCTCAATTTCAGAGTCAAAACCTATTTCATAGAGTTTGAGATTTCTGGCAAGCAAATACTTTTCATTTTTTAGCACATTTATATATTTTTGTCTGGAAGCTTTGTTATTCACTTTTAGGGGCTTTTGTCATTGCAGACTTAAGACACAGGAAGAAAATTTGGAGGTCTTACAATCTAAAATCTGCTCTTACAAGTGCATGCAGGAATTCTTAAAGAATAGGCCATATCAGTACTTTGGGCAGGGCTACATTATTTTCTTTAGCCAGCAGGTATTTTACTTAAACCCTCAGTCCTTGCAAATACATTCAAGAAGGCCAGACTCGTCAGGCTTCAGGTATGGCATTTTCCGTAAAGTCAAGGGTGCTTCTGAACAAGGAAGTAAGGTTCCTGTGTGTATTCAGGTCTGAAAACAAAAGCGTCATTCCTCATAGAGTCCAGCAGCTAGCATTTAATGGTTCTCACTGATTTTTTCAATGCAGGTCAGATGCTTAAATGGATAAATAAGTAATGCAAAATGGTGGAACAATGTCAGCACGCTGATGCTAGTATGACATAAATCAGCATTCTTAAAAACTCCAGCATGCACAAATTACTCTCATGGCAGGAACAACCAAAATATGTTGCAAATTTTTGTGCCTGAAAGCAACCTGGGAAACAGGCAGAGAAGTTCACACCCAAGCAATGCTCATTTGGCTTCTGAGGCTCTCACAGTGGATCAAGGCATACTGGAGCACTCTACAAAGGAAAAAACACATCCAGTTGGTGAAATGAACTATGTGGCTGAATAAACAATTCTCCCATTGAAATGTCTCCCCAGAGATGCCTCTGGGATTCCTGGGCAGCACACAGGAAAGAAAAACAAAGCAGAGATTGTCCTGGGAGACTACATTGCAAATGTTACATTAAGACCAGTGTCTAGAGGACACTGTACAGTGCTAGGTGGGTTCTCTTTAGTCTGCCGGGTGGATTTTCAATTCAAAACAAATAAGACTAGGACTGTCTCACCACCCCAGTAACTTACACAGCCACAGACAAAAGTATTTTTTTCAAAAGAATCAAAGACAACTGCAAATTGGCCGTGTTAGAGGAACTCTGGCTACCAAAGGTGTGAGACAAATAGCCTGTATCTCAGAGATTGCTACCCCCAAACCTGCCACATTGTCTCATCTTGCCCTCAGTATTCTTTATGAATTACAGTCTTCCTGTAGGGAAGAAATCTGGATTTTGCTTTTCCTTCAGCTAAGCTCTCTGCTCACAATCAAATCCACAGAGTCAATGACTTTCTGTGCTTCGACAACCATCACTAGTAGATCACAGGAGGACTAACTCACAGGGAGATGGAAGAAGTACAAGTACACCAAAGAAGAATAGTCTCAGACCAAACTGATGGTCTTGCATAAATCTCAAGACATGCTTCGAAGTTCAGCTCATCAGGATGAAAATGTAGCTCCTAATTCCTCCCATATGTTTCAAACAAAATGTTATGAATGAAAGATGGACCTTCTTCCCAGTTGTTCCCTTCCAGCACAACCCACCCAGCTCCGGATTAACCCACTTCGTTCTAGTTCCACCTCCTCTGTGTGGTCAGAAGCAAAGCAGGGAGCTGGGCCAACTGAGACACTGGACTTCTCTCCAGAAGAGCAGACGCATTAGGTAGAAGGCAGCACACACTGGAAACTCAGATGTTGAAACACGTGTTTTTCTCCAGCAAAATAAGAGAGGGAGGAATCTTGTGGAGGGAGGCAGAGTAGTTCCTCCCTTTTATGTTTGCAAAAGCATCCAAAAGTGTCTTTCTAACAGAAATGAGGTAGGGGTAGCTTTCTAAATGTTCTCATTTATTTGTGATAGTTGTCTTTTTTTAAGGAGCAACATGTTTTCTCTAGAGTCTGGCACAGTCACTGGCTGAAGCAACAGATGTACCATACCAATGATCCAGAAGAAGAAAAACACATCTGTCTGCAGTAGGTTTTTTGAACTCTGAGGACCAGAGTTCCACTGTGAGGAACTTCACAGGCACTTGAAGTCCTAATTTATTCATTGTTAATTGATTTGTATACCTTTATGTAAGAGCTTTGGTGATACACAATAATAAATTCTAACATATAAATTACATTTGACCCCCATTTTAAGATATCAAGCTAAAGAGAAAATAAAGAACAGGAGGCTTTAGATATCTGTGGCATGTCGTTAGATACTCTTGTATTGAGGCAGGCATCAGACATTTTACAGTGTACACAATTGGCACACCTGGGAAAATGCATACACTGCCAGCTAAAATGCTTAATCTCTTCTTTAGCACATTTGTGGTTTAATTACAAAACCTAGTGAACAATTAAAATTCAGGTCAGCACACAGCAGCAATACCAGCCTTTGATGTGGGGTCAGTATTGGTCACAGTCCTGTACTCATTACATAGGTTAATCAACTTAGTGGAGTAAATATGACAGGACTGACCAAAAATCTATGTAATTACCATTGCTCTGAGAGCATTAGCAAGCAGGGCCAGTTTATCTGTTTGATATATGAACATTATTTCTTCTAAATAAAGCACAGATCAGGAGCTGTTAGTGTAAAGCAGATTTGTTTCTTCCACGAGCAGTCGCTCTCATAGCTGCTGCATGTCTGCATGCATGTGTGCGTGTGGCAGGGTGTGCATTCCCACATACAGACATGCAAGCACACCCCACACACACAATAGTCTCATCATTAGATATGTACAAGTGACTACTTCTGCCCCCGCAGCAGCATCCCACTGACTGCAGCAGATTATGTTCCGTACTGACCCACAAAGCCATTGCACAGGCCTCACTACAGTAATTTCATATGAAATAACACCCAGGTTACTTTTCAACACAGTAAAAGCAAGGCATCTGTGTGACAGTGGCACAGAAATTGGCTAGGAATATATGGCAATATATGTTTGTGACTGCCCCAGCCATCTTCAACCCTTGGTCAAGCCCACAAGACCTACTTGTCAGTGCAAATTTATGGGTACCTTTCAAAGAGTAACTACTTAATAGAAAAGAATTGCTACAGCCAGCTCAAACATTGCTTTCTCTTGCCCAGATGTAGATTGTCCTTGATCCGCAAATAAAAGAAACGTCTCACAAGTTTCAGGCAGGTCATACTCCATCCAGCTTGAAGGATGTAGCTAAGGCCAAAATGTCTCTCTGGAAAAGAGATTCCTGCTGTCTTTTAGGTAGGATGCACAGTGCTGGCTTCCATCCTAAAAGCTGGGAGTTATCAGGCTGTTCAGCCTGGGGTTTTTGCAATAGTCACCCCCTTACCCCTGAGAGGAGAGTGACAGCTAGGAGGTTTGAGCCGGGATTTTTGCAACAGTCACCAAACTCCCAGGGAAATTCAGTGAAAGCTGAAGAGTTTTGATCCCTCCCATGAAAGTTGATAGCAAATTAATATGCATTTCAATGGGGCTAAGAGTAGGTGTGGGTACCACATTCCCATAAGCTTTTTTAAAAATCACAGACTCAAATGGTAACGTTCTGGTATTCCAAATATACAGGGTTAGGTAATTTTTTCTAATTCTTAAAAATGTATTAGTCATAATTTTGTTCTGCCTTTCAGTCCCTCTGAGATAAAAGGAGTCTGGCTTTACAAGCAGCAAGATTTACCAAAGTACCTCCCAAGAAGTTTTAAACCATTTCCTACAATATTTCTAAATTATTTCCTGCTTTTTCTTTCTGAAAAATGTGTGTCATACAGGGTACAGTACTATGGCATTGTCCTGGCTAAGCATTTGTGTGGGCTGATGTTTGTGGTGGGTGTCATCTGAACCCTATCCATCACCTTTGTGGCAGCCTCCCTAGGAGAAGCTGTCCAGCCACAGGTGACAATTAACCAAGGGAGGAGACTGCAGAAACAGGCCAGAGGATACACACAGCCATAAAATACATGACAACAGAGTACAACATGGCATTGTAGCGGCATGCTGTGCTTTCATTAGGGTGTGTCAAAATATTAAAACAGGACAATAAAGAAGAAAATGTTTGTGTAATAAATCATGGGTCATCCCTTTGAGAAAACAAAAGCTTAATTGCTATAGAGACAAGGTCTGTGTCTTCTTGTGCTTGTCTCAACGGCCTCTTTATATACAATTGGAATAACAATAAATAGCAGGGGCCTTTCAGTGCTGCTACAGTATTAATGCATACTACTAGTAATAGGTGTTGATGAACAGATCTTTACAGCTCATTTTCTGTTTCAGTCCTACTCCCTACAACAATCTGCTCTCTCATTCTTCCCACCCACTGCATTTAAAGGAACAAACCACGTTTTCTTTATGTCATCTCTATCTATCCTAAGAGCTTTGATCACCAAAGGGAACATGTCAGAGCTGGCAGTGCTCTCATTCTGGGGGAAAGGTTGAAATTTTCAACTTATTTTTCTTGTGCATCTGAATGACAGCAACTATTTTCAATTGTTCTATTTTTCCAAGGGAAAAACCACTCTGGTCTGGACAGATTCTTGTTTAGCTTCCCTTTAACATAGCATTTGTAGTTTGATTTGGTTTCTTTTTAAAAATGACTTTTTAACTGTTTCCTAAAAAATAAAAAACAAACTTTCAAGAAAAAGATGCTTAGAAACAAAACACTGAGGCTGCTTGTGGCAGCAATCAAAAAGGACATATGCATATCTTGCTTTTGCATTTTCAAATAAGATTCATTGAAATGGTCACAAACCCAATGTCCATTGCTTTTTCAATAAAAATGGCATTTTTGATAGAAAAACATTCAAAATTATTTTTCATGGACTAGCTGATGCTACCAGGGACAAGCACAATGTCATCTTGCTATTCCTCACCTCCCTGTTGTTGAGTTTTACTGACAGCTATTCTGTGGACTTCAGCTGGGTGTTACAACCCCTTGAAGCAAGTTAGTGGAGTACCAGTACATCATTAGGGGTTATATAAATATGTATCCATAACGGACTGGGTGGTGCCAGCCACCAGAGCCATCCCTGTCACCATTCACAGCAGCAGAGCTTGTCCTATGCCCTCCCATGCTTTACCTCGAGAAAGATTGTTTGGCTTCTTTTTTTTATTCCCAAGTCTGGAAAACAGGAGCAGTCCAAGGGCAGTGCAGTGCAGAGCCAGCAGGAGGTGCTCCTATAGCAAGAAAATATGCCTAGCAGAGTAAGTCAGATATGTGGCACCAAATTTCCCTGCCATTATAATATAATAAACACTTAGCATACTCAACAAAGGTGTTTCAGCATATCAGGGAATCCAGACTGATATCTTCCACTGCATAAACATAGATAGGTGCAATATTTCTTTTGGTTTTAAGTTACTGTAACCAAGGATATAGCAAAAGAGGGAAAAAATAAAAGGAAATGTTATTAGGTTCTAGTAGACTTGCAATTTCTTAATTTCTTCAACAAATGCCCATAGAGTATTCCGTCTTTATCCTCCCAAGTCACTGAGAATAACACATCAAAGAGCATGTTTGCATTTCTATAATAGATAACAGCGTTGACATAAGCTTCAGGGTTCATACAAACTATAAACTGAATTACCAATCTCCTATCTCACATATTTATAAACCGTACGTTGAGCCTGGAGAAAAAATTCCAACTCCAGGTGAAATAATTATTCCAGAGCTTTTAAGAGTCACTTCTGAGCTGCAATCTGAATTCTAGTGGATGTGAATTATCAGTTTGGTTGGTACCAGCCTCTGCTTGCATGCTGAGAATCGAATGGTAACCTGAACTCTGACGGTCACTGCTGCAGCAAGTCTGGCATCATTGTTTGAACAAGAGATTTTATAAAAGCCGCAGGTCTCTCTCTTCCCTGGCCAAGGAAGGGAGTGATTTCCACTGCCATGTTCTTGTGTTGCCATCAAAGCTCTCCTGCAATACTCCAAGACAGCAGAGTCTGAACAGAGTAAGCCCTGATGGCCCAGAGCTTCTGCTTACAATCCTGAAAGCATTATAAACCATGACACTTCCCTCCTCATACCTTAAGCAGGAAGAATATAACTCCTCTAATTTCTATAAACCAGAAAGCGCATGTAGAAAAAGCCTACTTTTGGAGAAACTACGCATCTTCCAAATTTTGACACCAAAGCATTAATAAAGGCAGGGGACCCTGCCTAAGAAACAAAGGTCAGCGTCACAGATAGAGTGCTTCCATTAGACCACAGGTAACTCAGTGGCAAGTACTTCTTTAACAAGGGCCAAACTGGGAAAAGTCAACAAAACCTGCTTTTCTCCTATTGCCAAGTGATGGGTTGCTCATGAGTCACCCGAACCACAAGCCTGAGACCATAGTTCTCAGGTTAGGAGGCACATTGGTGAAATACAAGGTCTGGAGACGGTGTGAGTCATTCACACAGCAACTCTCTATAGAACCACATTGAGTTTTTGTGTGCTATATTGTCAGAAAGAAAAACAAAGCAAAAAGGAAAACATTATCTAAAAAGGCTATTGTGCTGTCTCACACAAATGTTAAAGAGAAACTGAAACCCGTAAGTCAATACCACTTCTGGAATTCCTATAGTGGTCTTAGCCATCAGCTCCTCACCATAAATCCCTAAAGCATCTCTTCTCCTGCTGCTTCTGTTCAGCATACCCAAAAGGAGAAAAAAAAATAGGTGTCAGAGGAAATAACTTCTGACTTGATTTGAGGATTTGAGGCAGCATGTTCTTTTCCTTTGTCTTTTGACAAAGACCGACTGGAGCCTCAGGTGGATGTATTTGTTTCTAGACCTCACACAAAACAACAGATGCAGTATTTTATGTTAACTTTACAGTAGTATTTGGCTCTGGAATACATAACAGCACATAGGCATTTAAGACATGCAAAAATGGGGGACTTTAATTGTCAGGGTTTTGTTTTGAAAATTCAGACCTCTCCTATTAAGGTCTTAAGAAACTATCTTGTCAAAAATGGCTCTAATTTTTCATCTTGGAGACTTTATATTGCATCAGCCCTATAGTTCCTCTGCACAGTGCAGGTAGGAATGATCCATTTCCTTGCATCATACCCTTGCATCATTATGCAAACACTAGAAATTCATTAAATCCAATATTAATAACTCCTTTGCAACTGAAATAATCAACTATTTTTATTTCAGCTATAGGACAAAAAGCTTTTCTCCAATGTGTTGCTAATTTACGAAGCATTTACTAATTTAACACACCTTTCCTGACAGACAGTACTGATTCCAAACTAGATAAAACATACATGAAGTTCTTGCTGCATGGTGACAAAACCATCTTATAGAATGACTTTTCAGAGGTTCTCTTAGTCTCATCAGTCATTGATTCTTGTTCGCTTGCTACTGCACCAGTAAGTGCAGAGTTGGCATTAGGATTTGGGGTCAGATCAGCAAAAGGGTTCTGGTGACAATAGCAGCATTCACAAGCTCTTTCAACGTGGCATGCTTTATTTAATTCAGCAAACACTTAGCTTTGGTGGCAGAGAAAGGCAAAGCAATGTAGACGGAATTATTAAGGTAGAAGTGCAGAGAAAAAAATTTCACCTGGCTAGACCATGTCTAGATTCAAAGGAAAATTGGGGGGGGGGGAGCAACGGAGTGGGATTTTTTTGTTGTTGTTCCTGGATTGTTTTCTTTCTGAATCAGAGTCCTGTTCTTGTGCTGCAAATGGCAGAAACATGAGGTGAGGATCATTAAGTGGTGAAGACTCTGTGGCTGACAGACTGTAGGACAGATTCAGCTCAGTCTCTTAACTCTGCTTTTCTGTAAACTGAAACACTCTCTTATTTTTCCTGTTGGAGACGTTATCTAAGAGGATCAATACATGGGGGAGAAGTAAGTTCAGCTTTCTGGAAAACAGAGAAGCAGCACTGAAAAGATGTTCAAAAGGGCTCTGAGAAGTACTTGACTCTTGAATAGGTTAGTATTTTAAAAAATGGACTGTGTAAGTGAAGGATGAAAAACTGTTCCAGTAGAATATGCACCAACACTTTAAAATGGAAGCTTACAAACAAAAGCCCTTTTGTTCAGCAGTGCCGTTTCAGTTGGGTTCTGGAGGCTTTTTTGTTCCTTTCTGGCTCCAAATTGCATTAAAGAAGCTAAAAGTAAATCTTGCTCCAGAATCTTGCTGAAAAAAGGTATTTTTAGATTAAAACACACACAAAAGGCACATAAACATGATGGGATGGGATGTTTCATTGACTCTCATGTCAAACAACTTCAAAATTTGGTAGCAGCAGAGAAGTGGGACACATCCTCCTGTGCATCAGGGAAAAGGACAATACCACCCCAAAACTGAGTTTACTAAATAGCATTCAGATTATTTACTGAATAACATGCAGGTGTAACTATTAATGAATATCCCTGATATTTGACATCTTACTGTCAGGTGTCTTCTTTTTTTTCTTCTCTCCAAACGGCCTGCAGCTTTTCTGCATGCACTGCTCTATAACCATCACAGCTGGCAGAGGTGCTTGTGCCAGATGCCATGAAGTTTGAAGGAAGAAGGGCTCCAGGGTACAGCTTTTGCTGTAAGGCTCCTTCAGCTTTATGGAGAGTTTTACCTGCCTTTCCCAGAACAGCATCAGCAAAGACTCCTCACACTGCAGATAGTACCTATGTAGGCTGCAGTCAGCAGAGGTGGGTTTCTGAGGGAGGATCTGGGCTTGCAGAATTGAGTGAGCAGGTTTGTGTTCTTCTAACAGTTCTGTTTGTTTTAGGCATTTAAAGCCCTACAAACTTAGAGAGTTTTTATCCAAATCAAATAAATCAGTATTCCTACAAAATTCCTGCTGATAAAGCCTTCCTGTTACACCAATGTGACTTAATGTGCAGACCTACTCACCATTACTAAGTGGATGGTGGGCTGTTTACAGAAACCTTCCTAGGTTAAGTATGTACAGTTAATGGTATAGCCCAGCCAACAGCTTGTTTTCATATACAGTAACTTGCACGGAAGAAAACCTGCCATTGGAAAGGAAAAGTACAGCCAACAAACTAGCCCAGCTAAGAGTACACATATTGCCCCACAGCTACATGAACTGAACTCAGGCAGGGCAAAGATGTAACCAGGGAGGCTGCCCTGGTTCAGTAGCCTCCCACCTTTCCAGGGAGAGGGCTGAAATTTTCCTCTTAGGAAAATCCCTCACAGCTTCCCATCTTGGCCATCTACCTGAAATAAAGACATTTTCGAGCCTCAGAATCGAAGTCATACCACACACTGCATTGTGATGTATGGTTGAACTAAGTGCTGCTGCTCTGACAGGTTCCCAAGGGGCTGCCACCACCCTCCACATGAGTTAATCAAAGACCTAAGCAGCACTTACAAATTGAAATAACACATTTATCTAGTATTTGTGACTGTTAAAGACCTGCAGTACTACAGCTGCCAAGAAAAAGGCATGCCAAGTATGCTTCATCTGAGCAAAGAAAAGGGGAGAGCAAGGTTTCTTCTGCAGTAAGGCAAGGAGCTATGCTGCTGATCCTCCTCAGTCTGCCTGCCTTGGCCACTGCCTTGGCTGCAGAGATGTTCACACTGAGCTGCTCAGCCTGGACATATATGTTATACACACACATACCCATATATGCACATACAGGTGTTAACCTAATTGGGATTGGAGTCCTCTTGTGTTCCTCACAGTACAAATACAGAGGATAGCATGGGCCTGCTCCAAGTCTCTGAATCCCATAGCAAGAATTAATTTTAAGCAACTGCTGCCAAGACTGCTGAAAGTATGTGCAGGAAAACTCTTCCATTGTCCCTTGTGCTGGAGACAGAGAGATTAGGAATGAGCAACCAGCCTCCTTCAAAAAACTTCCTACAGGACCCTAAGTTCAGCAGCAGTATGGTGGCTCTGGCAGCTGGCTCCTCGACTCCATGAAGAGTTCGTGTTTTCTTCCTCTTACTGAGTAACAATTGTCACTAAATACTTCTAGGTCTTGGTCAATGCTGTTTTCTTTTTCTTTGTTGGCCTCATGCCTGAATCTCATAAAATCAAGACTGAGAAAGTAAGTTACCATGGGGCAATTTTTAGACCATCCATCTGTTGCACATAACTTCACAGGCAAAAAGGCCTGTGCTGCTGATACATCCAGCACAGAGGGAAAGACTCCTTGGAGGGTAATTGTGAAGGCTATGTCACGTCTTGTGGTCAGACCATGGGCTGCTGTAAGCCTCTAACAAGCTTTGCTTTCAGAGCTGAACACCTAGCTAGCTCTTCAAGGCCTGGGATGGCCAGGGAGTAATTTTCAAGGATTTCCTCCACATCTTCCATCCATCTTCTTCTGCACCACTTGGTTTAGCCACCAGTTGCACCTGAGCATTCCCACCTGCAGGAAAGTTGCTGCCTCCTCACTTTCCCATTGCCCAGCTGGTGCGTAGCTTCCCTGTTGCCTGCCCACAAGCCAGGCTCCTCTCCTGCATCTCTGCCAAGCCACTGTGCTGTGTGGTCTCTGTCCTCAATCAGCCTTGCCCATCCTCCCTCAAAACCACTTCCAACAATCCTGTCAGGGCACAGGCATTTTTTTCCTGGCCCATGTTTCTCTCCAGGATCATCCAGCTACACAGGGATCTTGAGGGAAGCTGAGCACTTGGGTCAATCTCAAGCCATGCTTTATTCATGTCACCCAAGTGATGGCTGACACTTAGGCTCCTGGCAGAAAAAAAGGGTCAGAGAAGTGAAATGTTAACTATCGCATGGCTTACTAAATTATGTTATATTGATCCCTCATTTATCATAGGGATGGATTTCAGAATCAGAGTGAAAATTGTTGCTGCTGCTATTTCCTCTTCTACCATATAATAAATATGTATCTGTGCTTTCAACAGGAACAAGGTGCAAAAGATCTCTTGCTTGTGGACAGATGATAGCCACTGTAGGCGGAGGTCCTTAGCCTGGGCTGAGGATTCTTGCACTTCAAGTGGGGGCTCTTCCATTTACACAGAGCCCTGCTGAACTGACATGCAGACACTGGCCCAAGCATGACAGTTACAGGCATTGCTCCACACCAGGTTATATTTAATACAGGGACCTAAATTACACAGCAGAGAAGGAGAACTCCCTTTGAAAAGGCTTGCAAAGTGCTATCTGTTTCCCAGGTCAGAGCCAGGACTTTTGAAAGCACATGTTTTATAAGATCCAGAACAACTGAACAAAGTAACACCAATAGGACCTCCTGTCCTGCTTTATTGTTGGGCACAAGGCAGCTGCACCCAGACCACACTTGAAATTAGCAGCAGCTCCCAGGGGATGTTGCAGGCTTACCCAGCTGTAGGGAGTGCAGAGGGAGGATGTGCAGCAATAACAAGGGAGGCAAAGGTATGACTGAGGGGACAGGATGCTTCTGAGAGGTGAGAAGGAGCTGAAGAATAATGAATTTCCCCAGATGAGGATAATTCAAATAAGTTCACAGATAGGATCTTCCTGCAAAGCAGAAGCTCCTCTAGGGAAAGACCTGCAAATGCAGAGAGCATCCCATGTGCAACAGAGGCTGTGCAGAGAGCAGGTGGAGAGATCTTCTTGCCTGAGTCAGGTCTTCCTCCAGAATCACAGCATCAAATCCACCAGCACAGGGCAGGGTGCAGAAGAGGTAAAAGCAGCTCATTACAACCCTGTGCAAGAGCTTGCATAAAGCAATGCACCTAAACACCCCCAAAAAGCTGCTCTGCACCCTTCCTCTGGATCCACCTCTGGAGTCTGCCTCTTTTTTTTCGAAACATCCATAACAATTCCCAAAGCACCACCATTTCAGTATCTATGTACAAAACCTCCTGAAGGGTTGGGCTTTAGTGAACCAGAAACTACCTTTAAAATGCAACATAAAATTAAAGAATTCACTGTTCATAGCTCCAAGTAGGGAACCGACTAATTAATATACAGCTTAGTCTACAGCTGCTGCTATACTTATACAGCTCTAGTGCTTTGGCCTGCAGCCCCTTTGGTTTAATTGCTCTCGCTAAAGATAGCGCTTTACTAATGCAAAATAATCTGGCAAATCCTGTGCCTGTATCAGGCCTAAATGCAGGGTGTGTAAGAGGAAGAGAAAAGAGCTCAACATAACAAGGTGTTTGCTTGCATTCAAGGGAAAACAGAAAGGTCTACTGAAAGCTGAAATAATATCTCACAAATTCAATTAAATCCCATTCACAGATGATTTTTCTAGTTGTCTGATATTATTTTTATCATGGTGAGTGCTTCACGGATGGTCTTTTGCTTACATATAATATTGAGCCTCAGCCTGTCTGCATGCCAATGGTGCCCTCTTTAAACAAATATAAATACCATGCAACACTCTGATCTTTCTTGTATAAAGCATTTTTTTAAAATGAAACACTATTTAGATGGTTCATGGCCAGCAAACATATATAAATGTTATGAAAAGTAGTCTTGGCTGTGAGAGAGGTCTGAAAGACTGAATTCCTCAAGGGACAGACAAATAAAACAGGAAAAGTTTTATTTCATTATTAACATAGTAGCAGTGTGCACACATCAGCTGGTATTAATCTTGGTTATAACTTGAGGCCAGTGACTGATGGCATGCTTCAAATTCAAATTCTGAAGAGGAAAAAAAGGTGATCCTCTTGATTGATATATTAAATCTCATTATATATTAGATTAATTACAGGCATCAGACTTTTCCATCACAGCATGCATTTGGTCAGTTTCTGCAGTTTTCAGCTTTCCACTTTACCCTCCTCTGCTGCACTACTTTCCCTGTGCCCCAAAGAACTGCCTGCAATTGAAGGTTCAGGGACCTTTTAAGCCACAGGATGTATTTAACTAGTCATGTTTCATAGCCAAAATGTGTTTGGCTAAATCCTTTTCTGAATCCATTCATCATCTGGGCCTCCATAACATCTTACAGCAAGGAGTTTCATAATTTAATTACACATTGTGTAAAAAGGTACAGAAATTAGTAAAAGTTATTAGATTTGTTTAGTCACAAAGAGTATTATTAGCTGGAGTCTCTTGTTTTGTTGAAAAGCCTTGCTACACGGTCAAGGAAGGTCAGTTCTGCTGATGAAGGTTCACCCAGATATGCAAAATGCTCCTCCTTCCTTCTGTCCAGCAGAACACAGAAGAGGCAGTAAGGCAGGAACAGGAGAGAAAGTACAGCTTTCTGTGGAGATGCACAAGCCAGAAGATGGCTGACCAACCATGGTGTAACGGCCTGACCTGGCAGATGAGCAACAAAAGCCATGATCTGAACCCTGTCTGACTTCAACCCTCTGCAAGCCTCCTGGCCAGTCTCCACAAGTCCCTATCTCTCATTACCCTTCTCCAGCCAGGCAGAAACCATCCTCCAGGGCTTATTCCCAGGGGATTGAGAACCTGCTGGTCTGGCTGAACTCAGCAGGAACCACAAGTGGTTTAACAGACTCAGGCCAGCACCGCACAGGGAATTCTGTGATGGTAAGTGCAACCATTCACTTACAGTATTCCCCTCTAGCCCACACTGTGCTTAATGTCATTCCTCTCTTTTTCAGCTCAGGATCTCATCTCTAGGTCCCTTCTCCAGCATTATTAGGAGTCAGGGTCTGCAGAATTTGACCCAAACCACCTTGTGTGTGGTGTTCACTCTCCTTTGGCAAACCTGCCATGCCTGCAGGACTTTTGCTTACATCCCTTTTCTACTCTCAGCCTCAAAGAGCCTTTCTGAAATTCTGAATTGCAAGCCAAAACTGCACATTTTCACAGGACATGGACACAGTAGCCCATGAGATTGATGCAAAGGGAAAGAGAGCAGAAGGTGAAGTGGCCAGCTGCAACTTGGACTGATGGTGCTTTTTGTCAAAAGGAGAGCCCTAACTGCTGTCCCCATATCCTGTGCCTCTCTGTCTCCTAACCACCGTGAAGATGTGTACTTCTGGACCATTACCAGTTCCAAAATCCTGAAGCTGTGATGCTGAAGATGATGAGGCTATGCCCCAGACTTCTTCAAACACCTAATGGTCTTCTTCTGGAACTTCCCTAGCAAACACCACTACCTTTGACTGGCACGGAACTCTTACTGTTTAATACTTCTGTCAGGCAAATTAATGGCAGTCACTTTCCTGGGAAGTGAGAGATGGTGCTTCAAAATCAGACCCACCCCAAAATAACTTCCTCAGCAAAAAGGAAAATTCACCACCTTGTTACTTGCTCCAATTGCTTCCCCCTGGGGATGGCCGCATGTTGCTCCCAGTAGAATAAGATCCCCCACACAGCCCGGCTGTGGTTCCCTCTCCCCGTCCAGCTGCCTATGGGAGACAGACTTGGTCAGACAGAGGTCAGGGAATTCAAAAAGAGTAAATAGGAGTCATGCTCTGGGAGCACACATTCACTGCATTGCTGAACTCTCTTACTAACGCAGGGGAAACCTCCCACACTCCCATGCCGCTAGTGCACAGCTGCCACTGGAAAGCTGCCTGAGAAGCCTCCCTCTCCTCCCACCTCTTTCAAAGGACCTTGTCTGAAGATACCAGGCTTTTGCTGGCAATATTTGTCAGGGCACAGAGGACTACTATCACTTAAAAACAAGCAAGGGATTACAAGATGCTTTGATTTTGTTGGGAGCACAGAAAGAGAATGGCCACCGTTTTAAAAGCTAGGAGGAAATGCTGGTGCACAGTCAGCTCTGCATGTTTGGTATATATTTAGCAGAATATACCAATTGCTTAATGCTGAATTCCACAACAGGCTTAGCTATATGTGAAGGGCTTTTGTAAAAGGATGCCTTCCCCATAAAGCACCTCTCATACTTCCGGGGCTACAGATGCTAATTTGTAATGTACAAGCAAGTACCAATAGAAATAAACATATCCAACATAAGGCGTCCAACAATGTATCACAAAACCCCTAGCAAAAGCCTTTATCTTGTGCACCCAAGAAGTTGCAGCAGGAGACACACACCAGCACTTCTGGATGCAAATATAGAGGAGCAGAAGCAGGACTCATTTGGAGGGGCCTTTGAAAACCTGCCCATGGACACTGTGGCCTGGGTGCAGCATCCTGGTTCTCAGGGATGAAGAAAATCTCATCTGTTCTGAGACACGTATAACATTCATTTATGCAGAAGCAGAACTTCCCCCTCCAAGAAAGTAGGAAATGTTGACGTAAATGGGCAAAACTGCTACTCGGCAATTAAAACGCACTTCTTCAGCCAGAATCTCTCCTAAATGTAGTGACCAACAAAACAACTAGAGTCTGGATTTTCAAAGGCCCCTTTGGGAATGTAGCACCCTTTGAGCATCCTTTTAGCCCTTTCAAAAATCTCAGCTTAAAAATCCCTGCTGGGGGGCAGCACGTTGCTGTGCTCTTTTCAGGTCTCACCTTTAACACAACATTAACCTCACATTTTGCATTTTCCCATGTGTGGCCTTCTGAGTTTGGTTCCAGCTTTGAGTCCTGCCTCCCCTTTTATCCACACACTGTGGATTATCTGATCTGATGAGTCAACAGAAATAATCCTGCAACGGCACGGCTCCTGTAAGGGTTAGTTCACAAGCTACGTTACGCCACCATTTATTTGAATAAACCATGTCACTTCTCCTCTATTTTATCCTCTGCTTAAAGAATGAAGAAAGCAGCCCCTGAACCGCTAACTATTTTAATCTCAAGATAAGATAATTTAACATATTTGTGAGATCTGAGCCACCAATGCTTTCCTCTAAACAAAAGCTCTTATAGTAAAGAGGTGCTGGTGAGATTTACCCACTCAAATCTCATAAAGCCCGTGTTGCTGTAAGGGCTAAGAAAACCTAGCTCTTTAAACAGAGTAATTCTGAGCTAAGAACATTAATGGCATCCCAGAACTGGAAAGCTGGATGTCTAAATTAAAAAGCAAAAAGTACATATACACTCTTAATATCCTAATACCTATTACATGTGATCTCTTTCAAAGTAGCTTTAAACAAGAAGTGCAGATGCTCTTTGATACAGCTGCTACAAACATAGCCAGGATGCTCTTTGTTATAATTTAAAAAAATGAGTCTGCATTTAATAAGGACTCATAATAACCAAGCTTCCAAAACCAGCACACATCATTCCCTTTTGGGTTTTTTTTCCCTCCATTCAAAGCTCAAATCTGCAGCAAATATGGAGCAGTTCCCTTCGCTCAGCAGCATCCTCTTCGCTTCGTTCAACCACAGAAGCCCTTTCAGGCATTGTGAGGGAACTGATGATGAACATGGTGAAGAATCCTCTACACACTACCCCTACTTAAGCCTCCCAAAGGCTGCCAGGGACTGGCATCACTGCTTCGTCACTCAGAAACCCATAGCCCCAGCAGCATCTGAAGACTACAGAGGGCGACCCATGATAAGCAGCTATGGGGCTGAAGCCAGTGCCTGCAACCCAAACCTGAACCCAAACCCAACGACACACCACCTATCTGTAACCTGAATTTGCAAAAGCACAGAAAAGGGACTGCACTACTAAAGGGCCCATCTGCCTGATACAACACAGCAGTGAGGGTGCTTTGGGGTTTGACCCAAAACCATGCAGATCTGTTATTTGCAGCTTTTCTTAAGGCATTCATCAAAGGAGCGGCAAGACTCTTACATGCAGCATCTTATTTTTCTCAGAGTGAAAAGGAGGCTTAGAAGTATTATCCTTGTTTTAGAGGCAAGGAACAGGTCCTTATTTTTTAAATACATTCATGGATCCCAAGGCAGACAAGGGCTGGTTTCCCAGCCATGCTGTGCAGCAACAGCAACATGTGCAGGAGACTACAATCATAACGCTGCAGAGCCCAGGGGTAATGTTGCATCCCTGCTCAGGGCCTGCTCACCACACATCCTGATGGAGAAGGACTTCTTTGCTTCATAAGAAATTCAGGAGTTCAGCCTGTATATTCGATTTGCACATCAGTCAGGTGTGTTATCCAAATAGGGTGCCAAACACNAATATTATACAACAGAAGAACAATCCATAAGAAATTCAGGAGTTCAGCCTGTATATTCGATTTGCACATCAGTCAGGTGTGTTATCCAAATAGGGTGCCAAACACAGACAGGGAACACACATAGTGCAGTCCCATTGCTTTGAAAAGGCACTGCAAAAGCTTGATTTGGGAGATTTTGAAATCCCAAGTCCTTGTTTGTGCTTTGCAGGCCTGAGGGAGCAGAGAAAGCAAAGAGGTGGGTGGCCATCCCCACAGCCCAGGGGCAGGCAAGGCACGCAGGGTGCTCCTGGGGTCCCCCAGGGCTCCCCTCCCTCACCCCAGCTCTCTCCCCCATGCTCCTCACAGCCCTCAGCAGCGGGGTGCACGCCTTTCCCCCGGGAAGCCACAGAGCACAGCGGGGGCTGCCACAAAGGGCACCCGCCCCCAGCGCGCTCACCGTTCGGGGGCCACCCGGGGAAGGAAAACCCGAGGAGGGTTTGCTTAGAAAGGCTGCCTCCAAACTGGCACTGGCCACTGGGCGTGCGGAAAGGGGTTTTTGGCCGCTGTCTGCTCCTGTGTCGATCGGTGTAAGAGTTTCCCCCGGGGCCGCGCAACCCCGACCGGGCCGGTCGCAGGGACGCGCCGTCGGGCGGCATTGCTGTCTCCACAGCCCGGTGATTTTAAACAAAAGGGTTCGGGGTTTTGGTCAAGTCCTTTCTTCTTTTATTTTTACCCAGAGAAATAACTGCGCCCCCTCCCCCACTGCAAGAATATATGTTATTTTTATTATATTTTTTCCTTTCCCGGAGAAAACCCGCTCCTTCCCGCCGGTCGGTCGGTCCCTCCCCACCATGTGCGCAGCGCTCCCCCCTCTCCGCTGGCACGCGGCCCGCCCGGAGGATTTTCTTTTTTTTTC
>NDXB01004406.1:0-13029 GCA_002631895.1 Agapornis roseicollis | reverse complement strand
TGAGGTGGGCTGATGCCAACCTCATGAAGTTTAACCATGCCAAGTGCAAGGTCTTGCACATGGGTTGGAGCAATCCCAGGCACAGCTACAGGTTGGGCAGAGAGGAGATTCAGAACAGCCCTGCGGAGAAGGAGTGGTGGGGGTGGTGGTCCATGAGAAACTTAACATGAGCTGACTGCAGTGTGCGCTCGCAGCCCAGAAACCAACCATATCCTGGCCTGCATCCAAAGAAGCGTGACCAGCAGGTCCAAGGAGGTGATCCTGCCCCTCTGCTCTGCTCTTGTGAGACCTCACCTGGAGCATTGTGTGCAGTTCTGGTGTCCTCAAGATAAAAAGGACATGGAACTTTGAAACAAGTCCAGAGGAGGCCACGAGGATGATCAGGGGCTGGAGCATCTCCCATACGAAGGTAGGCTGAGAAAGATGGGGCTGTTCAGCCTGAAGAAGAGAAAGCTGCATGGAGACCTCAGAGCAGCCTTCCAGTATCTGATAAGGATCAGATAAGGATGCTGGGGAGGGACTCTTCATTAGGGACTGTAGTGACAGGACAAGGAGTAACGGGTTCAAACTTAAACAGGGGAAGTTTAGATTGGATATAAGGAAGTTTTTTCCTGTAACGGTGGTGAGGCACTGGAATGGGTTGCCCAGAGCAGTTGTGAGTGCTCCATCCCTGGTGGTGTTCAAGGCCAGGTTGGACAAACCCTTGGATGACATGGTTTAGTGTGAGGTGTCCCTGCCCATGGCAGAGGCATTGAAACTAGATGATCTTAAGGTCCTTTCCAACCCTAACTATTCTATGACTCTGATTCTAACAGTGTTGTATCATCACTTGACAGTGATGTATCACCCAACTTGCTACAAATCCACAAAGTTCTACCTCTCTCACACTTGCAGGCTTTAACTGGAATAGAATTCTTTTTCCTAAAGCTGGTCTATCACTCAACCATCAGTTATTCACTTTGGTGCAGTAATTACCAGTGAAAGTATATAGCTGTGCTACCCACTTAGCTTGTCAGAATAGGTTATCATTCTCTGGCCAAAAAATCTATTATTTTAGCACCTCGCAATATAAATACAGCATTCAAATAACAAACTTGAGGGAGGAATGTTTTCATTCTTGGAAAACTCCCAGACATATTTTTGGAAAGCATTATAATTTTATCTTGGTGCATGCCTGGACTTGCTCCTAATATGATTGACTGAGGTACTGTGCAGATGGTGAAGGCTATAGTCATTCATCAGAGTAATGTATTCTGTTGCCATGACCTTATTGTGCTCCAAGTTAATATGTAGTTACATTTTTTAATTATTATAAAATAATTTGGAAATCTGGGTTAGTACCAGCACCCTCCAAATCCATAGCAATTGCATTTGCAGTGGTATTCTCATGACTGGTTACTGTTCTTATTCCAACACAAAGTGACATAATTAAGATTCAAACACATGACACAAATTGTCGCTGGCATTTGGCAGGTTTGTGCTGCTGAGCAGGTGCTGCTGCATAATCAACTCCTTGAAAAGCCAACCTCTGATAACCCTGTTTTCACTAATACAGCGCACCAATGGAAGCTGCTGTATTAATTATACCTGTAAAGTACTGACCATTTTTATATTAGTGTTCATTTATAAAAATAACAGAACATCTAATCAGATTATCACTTCTTAAAATGCAAGTGGGAGCTATGTTCTTTTATTCCTCAATTTAAAAATTCATTTTAACAGCATAGGAACTCTGAAGACAATCCCAAATAGAACCACCACTACTGCCACCTCTAGTTATCTTGCACTATTTTTGATAGTGCTTTTCCCCCATCTATTGGCTAGAAGACATTAATTTGCTTTTCTTTGTTTGAATTAGTGCCCGGTTTAGGGGAATTAGACACCGAGTAATGGCATAGCTGTAAATTTAGGGATTACAAGAGCAAAAACCCTGAGCACAACTCTGAGCTCTGAGATCATTTGACAGCTCTTAAAACTTTTACTGAATGGGACTAGTGATGCCATAATCAGCCTGTTCTGATACACCACCATTTCTGCTCTTACTGCTACCACTTCTTCCACTTGTTCTGTTTCAGTTGAATGCTCTGCAGAGTAAGTGCATGCTGGAACAGGAAAAATCTGCCCTGTTGATATTACCATAACTCTCAGAGACTGAGTTTCATAATGGAGGTACTTCTCTACTCTGCTTCTGCTATAATTATCATCTATTACTTTTTTATACAGATGGGGTGAAGTGCTGGCAAAATATAAAGTTTCAGCTGCAGGGTTTCCTTTATGGTTCTAAATAATGAAGCATAAAAAGTAGAATCACTGTAGTCCTGGGAGTTCTCAAAGCAAAGTGCAGCCCTTTATGCCTGAGGTACTTTCGATTTTGATTTGGCAGGCTACCTGCCTTCTGGGTGGTCTTCACATCTCTGAGTGCTCTGGCAATGAATGGACTTTATTTCCAAAGCAACTGGCTATATCCTCTTTTTTTAAAAAAAGGTATTATTCAGCCATTTAGCCCTTTCAGTCTTGCTCAGAAACTCTATTCTAGACGTTTGGTGGTTCTCAATTCAGATGGAGAGAAAGTTTCTAGTAACACTGCATTATGCAAAGTCTTTCTTCAACAAGTACAAAGGTACGGAGGGGAGGAATAAGTTAAATGTTGTTAAAGGGAAAAAAGTGTTTTTAAATGTCTCTGGGACAAGGCAATGGAAAACTCAATTCTTACATACTGCTTCTTAACTGTACCTTAGAAAGATTTATTTTATATTTTGCTAGTGTAGTTCCATCTCTTAAACAAGAGATGTTATGGGATTAATCTTTCTATTCTGGTGCACTGTGTGCTTACAGTGAGATAACATCACGTAAGGATAGTATTTTAGCAAAGGAGTACTTCAGCATGGACACATGACCTACGACAAACCTTGCAAGGGCATTCAGGAGAGGGGGACAGAGATCAGGAGTACAAGGGAACCAAGTCCTGGCAGGTGTTGGCAGTTACCATCATGCCAACAAAATGGTTGAACAGAGTTCCCAATGTGTAGATTTCATCTGTCTTTGGAGCAGAGAAGAATGTTCTGAGGAATGGGAAGGTTCCATCTTAGTACGAATACCACAGTTGACTCTCTCAGAAAATTTGTATGAGAGATTTTTAAAGATTCTAATATAAATTATAAAATCACAGCACGTGTTCCTCCTTTTCACTGTGACTCTACACTCTGTCAGCACATTACTGGAGCTAGAAAGAACGCTTTATTAGCAACTCTTAAAAAACTTCTGCCGTTAATCATTGAAAGCTTAAACAGTTCTTTTGCATCACATTCCAAGTACTGCAGAAAAGCACTTGATCATGTACAGTGGTGGTATCATTGCATCATATTTTGAAATGGTTGAATGAAACCCAAGTATTACTCTATTATACTTAAGTGTGATCCACCAGAATTTCAACAACCTAAAAGCTGTTATAACTTTCATGTGGGAGTGTATACTCATACTCTTACTGTGTCAAGGCTTTCTCATGAGGCTGTATTTAAAATTCTTAGACTGTGGTTTGCAATTTCAGTGAGACCTAATGTCTGCATTACACACCATTTTTAAGTAATAGAAAGCAATGAGCTTTTAGCAAACTATTTAGACATAAGTTAATTTCATTCTTCTTTTTCTATTAAACCTAAGGTAATGGTTAAACATGGAAGTCAAGAATGCCACAGCAAATAATCAATGGGAACGATCATAGCACTGAATATACCTATTCAGCATGACTGCAATCTACCTCTGTCATGGTTCAATACACTCACTAGTAACACTGCTTGGAGAAGATTTATAGTGTGTTTAAAAACCATAATCCTACAGGTTCCCAAGTTATGTTTCCCAACAGATTTATCTTTTCCTCATTTATACTGAAATCTGTTATCTGCTTGCAAATGGTTGAATTCTCCCAAATCTTATTTAACACTTGTATACAAAAAACCCCACAGCTATGCTGGGTTTCAATGTAACAATAGTGTAGCATAAAACTAGCTCAGGAGTTCAGTTCTGGAGAACAGGTTCATGCTATGAATGCATTTCCTCCCTGAGACATGTCTTGTTTCGAAAGTATTTTACCAAGGTCAAATTATCACTAGAAGTGTATCTATGGCTATGCCTACTATATTTTCTCTTTTCCCCAGGAGAAGACCCGCATGTTTAGGTAAGGCTGAATTAATTCAGGTTCATCTGCTGTCTTTCAACACTTTTGACTGCACAAGAGATATGCCAGTCATTTGGATCTTATGATTCTAACACCAGAATGGATACTGTGAAGAACTATTCTGGCTACCTAACAAAGATTTTGAAATTCACAGAGGCTTAAGCAAGTCTTGATGACTTGAATTATTAATATTATACCAAAAAAGTAAATGGCTATCATGTTAGAAGTAAGCTAATTGTAAAATTCAAGTTTAGATGTTGGCACAATCTGAGAATCTGATTCAGCTCTGATGAAAATGTCATTCATCTGGGAATGTGTAAACCCATACAGATTTATTTTAACATCTGCTATCTGCAATTCCACACTGTTAAAATAGGGCCATGTCCACAACATCTGCTATTCTGAAACTGTATTGTCATCCAGGTTTTAGTCCCAGTATTTCACTAGCATTTGGATAATCAAGACAAGAGTATCCCCAGCTTCCAAGTATGTTTATTTTCTTCACCATTTATGCTTACTTCTAAGACAGTATGAATTTAATAATATCGAATGACCTAGACATCTTCAGTTCAAGTTCTCAAGTTATGTCTTAACTCTAAGTTAATGCCTTAACTCTAATCAGCCTCACCAGGGGCCTCTGTTCATGGCCCCTGTCTGTGAGACCTATTTAAGCTCAGGCCTGGCTCTTACTCCCACCCCGAGCTATGTTGCAGGTGCGTTCATTTCCAGCTTTGTTGTAGTTGTGCCTAGCCATAGATGCTGCAGATCTAATCCCTGACCTGCAGATTCACTTTTCAGCTTTTCCTAGGGCTTGTCTAATTTGCTATGGATGTTCCTGCGAATCACTGCTTATGTCTGACCCTGCTTACCATCATTAGATCTGATTCTGCCCCTGACTTTGGGAACCTGTGCTCCTGGCCTGACCCTGAACACACGTCATCCCCGTGGACTTGCCTGAAGACATGGTCTTCTGGCTGACCCTGACGACCACCTCTGGGTCTCTCTGCTTGCCTAACTTAGGCACTGTGGGACAGGACCCTGGATGATGAGGCTCTTTCTATGTGGGGCATATTTGTTTTTCCTGTCACTTCAGGAGCATTAAGCCCTTGCAGTCACCTAATGCTGCTTTTTCTGGATTGTTATAAAATGATCTACCTGTTAGACCACAGGAGTTCTTAATTCATACAACCTACTTTCCTTTGTAACTCCTGAGGTTTGTCTTACTACAGACTCTGCATTTTTAATTCAGCAGGCACTGCAGAAAGGCAACAGTGTTACTTTTTTTTTGAACACAGATTTGCATTTCCTGATTTGGCATGTTTGTAATTATCCAAATGTGTTTCAATTTCAATTTGCTGTTCACTGTCTTTGTGCAGCTGCATTTGGATTCTAACCCATTTGCCATCTCCGATTGTGAATAGCCCAGTTCCCTTTATGCAGGCAATGATGATGCTTTTTTAAAAAAAAAAAAAAAAAAATAAAAGAATGTGAATAGCCCAGTTCCCTTTATGCAGGCAATGATGATGCTTTTTTTTTTTAAAAAAAAAAAAAAAAAAATAAAAGAATGTGAATAGCCCAGTTCCCTTTATGCAGGCAATGATGATGCTTTTTTTTTTTAAAAAAAAAAAAAAAAAAAAAAAAAAACAAAACAAAAACCTAAAAACAATTAAAAACCCAAACCTGCAAACTTACTCTTGCAACTCACAGCAGGGTAAATAGAAGAGGAAGAAAAGTACATGGTTAAAAAAGAGTCAGAGAGCTAAAAAAAGAAGTAGTTACATAGGGAAGGCTTCTGGTATACAACTTTCTTATGTGAAATACTGTTTATTGACTCAGCTGGAGAAAGGAAAGAGTCAAGCCGGAGCAGTATAATAATCTCCAATTCCTTCTGTAAGTAAGGAATTCATACTCTTTCATCTTTAACTTATGTGTCATCCAAAGGGGTGCAGAACAAATTCTTACTGGCATCAGACATCAGAATGGAAGAGTCATGGGAATAGATTATGAAACTGGAAGCATTCATCTTCCCTTCAAGTTTTTAAAGCTATCCTTAGCTATTCAGTGAAAGTGAATTCTGTCAATTTCTGACAACATAATGAAACAGAGGTGCATTTTATTATATAGCATCTGCAAAGCAAAGAGCTGGCATGCGTGCATCTTTCCTTAATTATGCACTGAGGCCAGCAATCCCTCCCATCTGTGACTTAACAAAAAGGAGCAATTCCTGCTACATTTTCATGAAGAATATTGACTTGCAGAAGCTTATACTACTCTGCCTTCTTTCTCCTCTAACACCTTTGGAGTAAATACAGTATAGTCATCTCTCTGGACCCAAACACAGAAAATACCCAAGCTGTCATGTGTTCCAGCAGATCTCCCACATACATAGTAAAGGCAAGGGCTATTCTTTAGGCATTATTCAGGGTAAAAAATAGAGAATAAAGGGTCATTAATGCAGATGTACTTGATAGTCTACAAAGCACGATGGCATGAAAAGTTTGTGGGGGGCCATATGGTGGTAGATCACTACTCAGAGTAACGATGGCGTCATGCTTTACATTAATCTGATCCAAACTGGCATGCCTCAGTGGGACAAGGAATGCTTGTAGGACAACGATGTGCTTTATAATTCTAATAGCTTGCTATGAGTACATGCTCTACCTTAGAGTTAATGCACAAGAGTGACAATTACAATGAGCTTCCCGTTGCAATGGATTTGAATATACAAAAAGATATTTTATTGAAATAAGCAGGAATTTTACTATACTAAAGATGCAGAAAAATATTCAAGGATTGATTTCTTGTCAGAGTTTGAATCAAAACAATGTATATTTTAGTGAAGGAAAAGCATCTAGATCCTTAGCTTTGTTTTTCTTGTGGAGTTTCTGCTGCCAAAGCTATAAATGGAGAAAAGCTCAACAGAACTAAAATGTAAAATGAGACTTAAACAGCACTGTCAAAAAGTAAGTCTTTCCTTGAAGCCTCCTTAGATTCTACTTGGGGTTAGGGATTCAGTTTTGTTCATCTGGGAGCTCAGTGTTTTATGGAAGACCTAGAACTCTGAAGCTCCACATCCACATATGGGTAGAAAAAAAACAAAAAACAAAATAATCAAATCTTCTGAAAACAGCAAGAGTTTTTATACTGTTTGGCAAATCTTAAACTTGATTTACTAGGGCAATGCTTTAAGGTCCCGTATGACTGTGAAATTGGAGTTCTATTAATATTCTGTNAAAAAAAACAAAAAACAAAATAATCAAATCTTCTGAAAACAGCAAGAGTTTTTATACTGTTTGGCAAATCTTAAACTTGATTTACTAGGGCAATGCTTTAAGGTCCCGTATGACTGTGAAATTGGAGTTCTATTAATATTCTGTGGTTTTTTTATCTCAAAGAGAAGAACTACAAAACGTTGGCAGTTGTTGAAACTGGATGTTTAACTCTAAAGGTTAGAGATTTTTAATCCTTTTGTTTTATTTCTAGTGCAGCTAATTTGCTTTTATGCAAGTATCCTAGCAACCTTCCCCTCCCTCCCCCTTTCTCCAGTACCGTAAAGGTTAGGTAAGGATTCTAGAGAGATTGGCCTAAAATATAAAACAAAGTGATAGAAGAACGCTTCTTAAAGGCGTAACTTACTTTAATAATATTCTGATGATTTCAATGCATTTTAAGGGAGAGGGGACAAGAAGCAGAGAAGCAATTTTGAAATAACTTTAAACAGTTTGTAATGTTATGAAATATTAGACTGGATAAGGGCTTAAGCTTCATAAAGTGTTACTTCAGAACTAGGAAACATTCCCTACCAACTCAGGGACAAGTCCTTTCATATAGTATTTGGAAAGATGGAAACTTGAAGAAAAGAAAAAACAAACTTGAAGCATGTCCAAAACCAGACTTTGTTCTCCTGTAGCAAAATATTTGCAGCTAGAATTCAGTACTACCAAAGACCTCATTGTTTTTGCAGTTATGGTAAGATTTATATCGATAACACAACATGATATTAACAAATGTGATTTCCTCACCAAGCTCACTTGTAGTGTTGTAGGCACCTTGAGCTGTCAGACTAAGTTAGACTTTACCACTATTAATAGCAGTCTGAAGTAAAATGTACCAGATGTACTCAAGCTACCTATTTCAACTAAATGCTTGCTTTCAACCTGCAAGAAGGTTATAATACAAATAGGGTTTCCTAACTAGGGGGCTATATTTAGCCATTTATGAAATTTTAACTACTTAAGTTAAAATCTGGTAGGTCTTGGGTATGTCCACATGGGATTAAGGCTGACTAGCCTAGCACAGCTGCTGGAATCTGTGCAATCATGTTGGTTATACAATCACCTGGGCTTGTGCTCTTGTTTGTTGCCTTTTTCCTTCTGTTTTGTTTTGGTTTGGGTTTTTTGGGGGGTATGTGTATAGGGGTTTTGTTTTATTTAATCTAGAGATCTTGTTGAGCTACTAGACATGTGCTCAACATGGATGCATCTCCAAGAACAGCTTTTGCAGGCATTTATGCTTTTCATTTGTTTTTAAGTCTTTCATATTTTAGCCCTCATTTTATTCCTGCATCTCTATCAGCAAATGGCTACTCTGAATTATAAGACTGGTAATTTTCCAAATACAGCAGGGACGGGATTTAAATTTACACTGGTTTTAATATGATTAAATTACATTATTTCATGTTCATATACTTATTTTAAACAGCTTAAGTCTAAAAACTGAACGCTTCTGTATGCTTTCACAGTTCGCACAGCAACAACAAAAAGACTGTACAACCTGGGAGTCTTGAACATTTCTCATAATGAAAGCATTTATTGATCAGTGCTTTACAGAAAACTTACAAACCTACGTGCTCTCAAACATAGGTTCTACCCCATCGGGCTGATGCCAATCAGCTGGAATACACTGAACCTGGTTTGGGGGTTTTTTGAGGAAAAAACCCCTGTCAATTATAGAAATTAGCCACCAGAGGGAGCCTGCACTGCTGAGCTGGCGCAGACGTGCTCCCCTCGGCACAAAACAGATAAAGATTGCCTATGTGTTCTGGTATCAGACAGATTGATCTCTGTTAAATACGCTTCCCATGCTACCTGCACAGCCACGCTGCGAGCTGACAACTGCAGCAGCAGCCAGACTGGTTGGTTTGTTTGTTCCTTCCTTTTCCATTCCAAATTTGGAATTCTACCTTTCTTGGCTGATAAACCAAGTCTCGGCATCAGGGATCAGCCATACGGCACTGGTCCTCCACTGCCAGAAAGGATTTGGGGAATCTTCTCCCCCTCACATGCTTTCCCGAGGCATCGCTTGGATAAAGGGAAAGAATGCACTGCGGGAATGCCTCAATATGGCCAGGACACAGGTTATATTTAATAGAAACTACAGCAAAAGAGGTTGCACTCAAAAACCCTTTTAAAGAGCATATTTCATCCGTGATCCACTGTTTGTCTACCATACAACAAGGTTGGTCTATACCACTTATAAAATCCCAAGAATATAGAAGGAAACCTCAAATATTATAGATTGCCACAGTTTGTACATCGTGGCTTCAGAACTAAATCCAAACCCACTGACCCTTCACCCTTTCCCTCCATTCCGTAGGCTAATCAGTGTAATTGCAATCAGCCTTCATAATGGAGCGCCAGCAGGGATCATCAAATGAAAGCACATGGCTCTTATCATCACATTAGCACATGCTCCTCACTAGCCTTAAAGCATGCCTCATATCCTTGAACGTCAAAGCACCGTGGAGATAAAAGCTGGAATTGCTGCCTGCTGTTCTTTTTCCCAGCCTCAGATCATTGCTGGAGCGTTTCCCCCAGCCATGCCTGAGGGGAGCGGGTCTGCAGCAAGGCAGCCACTAAGAAAAGAGGACTGAAGGCGCTAACAGAAAGTTTTACCACAAAGAAACACTTGTAACCCCTTTTCAGGCACAAGGAAACGTTCCTCTTCCCAGAAAACTACTTCTGGATTTAGCACTGGGGAAATTAACCTTCAGGTGGCACGAGAATGGTGAACCCAGAGCCCCGAGGTGAGTGTTTTGTCGCGGTGTAGCTCCGGTACAAGCCGGTTTTCCCCCTCTGATGTTCTATACCAGACTTACCTGCACCACGTTCTCCTGAGACCTTGCATTTTCTTCCCTTCTCGTTTGGGCTCGCCTGAGGCGTCCGCGCTCCCCTCACAGGGGCTCCAGGCACCCGCCCGGCCTCGGCCTCGGAGCGAGCGGCATCTCTGACACCTCAGCGTGGTAAACGTGGTGTCTGCCGGCGGTGAGGGCAGGCCCGCCCGCATGAGGACCGCGGGGCTGTTTTACCTCAGCGCAGCTCTCCTGAGGTGAGGTGCGGCGCGGGAACGGTCCTCTCTGTGCCGGAGGGAATGGGGGAAGCAAGGCTTCCACAGTTCTGCTCGGTTCCACGTTTAGTAAGCAGCTCCCAGGCGCGGTTGTCTTGTCCAGCAGATGCAACTTTGAGCTGTGTAAGTAAGTTTGTTCTCTAAATCAGTTGGGAAAAAAAAAAAAGAAAGATATTTTCTTTCTTTTTGTGTATGTTTGGGCTTGGTGTGCATTCCCATGTGAACGTATAGGCTCTTTGTCTCTCGTTTGTGGGATAGTTTGGATTGTGCTGTTGAAGTTATGTGGGTGAACTGTGCTAAGAGGAGAGTCAAATTAGGCCAGCTTGGTTGAACTGGATCCTGTGGTGGTAATTTGGGAATTTCAATTGCTATTCTGTGTGCAGCTTTGCCAAATAAAAAGCAGGAGAATGGCTGATACTTAATTGCCAGCACTTACTGCTCCACAAAAGCTTTTTGCCAGTGTTTCCTTCTCTGTGAAACATCCCCAACTTTTTATTATAGTCGTTATGTTATTCGTCAAAACCAAACAAAGGTCCTCATCTGACCAGATAAACAGTGGGTCATCACTCTGGAAATACTGAATCTCCCAGGTTGATGCCCCATTGCAGATGGCAAGGGAAGGATGCAGGGGCAATGCTGACCACTTTATGCTTCTGAAGTTCAGGTAAAATTCTCTAGGAAGACCCACAGAGGTTTTACTGCATGTACTAGTGAGGCTAATAAATCCTTCAGTTTTTATAGTAGCTTTAAATAATGCTTGAACACCATGCTAAATTCAGTGTGCAGTTTTCTAAGCATGGTCACTGGAATTATGCTGCTGCCATAAATGATGGCAAAGACTGCTAAGGGCTGCCTGTCTTTCTGTGAGAGAGAGCTCTTTTGCTCTTCATAACGTTTTCAAACTTTGAGGGAGTCTGATCATTCAGTAGTGCACAGGACCTCTAACAAGTGGTTTGCCCTTCATTTCTGAGGTGTGAAATGGGAGATGATCCTGCCCATCAAGGCTGTGTAATAAATAGGTCAATAATGGAGATCTAAAATATCACAGGCACTTAACAAAACCCCTGGACAGTTGAAACGGTAATGGTGTAATTGTGCATTTTAATGTTTGTGGGTTTTTTAATGTGTGGGCAGTTGTGCTGTGCATGAGCTACTGACCTAGAGACAGAAGGGACAAGAGGAAGTGTTCCTGTCAGCACAAAGTAATCTTTTAAATGACCCTAATTTAGAGGCCAGCCAGAAAATTATATTTTTGCTGATCTTTACTCATCTTGTCTGTTATTCTTTGCTACACTATCTGAATAGGGCAGTACTGTCCTTATGTATGGGTTGGCTTCAATAAATGGGTCTGGAATTTATTGTCCTACTTTTCCTACATCAGTAACTCCTCTTTAGTTACTCTGCTTTGCTTTCAACACTGCAGATATTTAATCTGTATCAGGGGGCTCTGATGCTAAAATCAGGGGAATGGAGGAGCACTGTACAGTTCAACAATACAATCTCCAATCTTGGAGTCAGAAGACATGCTTCTTTCTAGTCCTCCAGCTGTCCGTGCTTGTGCAACACTAGCATAGTGGTAGTGCTTCTGCCTGTGTATGTTTTGTTTCTTTTTACACTGCTTCCTTTGGGGAGACTGCAGTGACTTCCAGAATGAATTCCTTTGAAGCTTCTGTGTCTACCTGTGTATCTGAAGAGCAGTCCACAGCAAACAAACAGCATACTAGCTGCAATGAAAGAAGAGCAGCAACTTGGCAGCTACTGCTGGAGGGCAGTTATGATCTTGGTAGCTTTTCAGACATGTTTCCAAAGGAGAACAGGAGTTAGATCATGTTAGGTATGAGCCTGCCTGTCAATCATTTTCTCAATAATTTTAACTATTTTACTAAATTCAAGTCAATTTAACTTTGAGGTTAAAAGCTATATTACTGTGCTTTTGTAAATCTTGAAAACAATTGGAAGAACGAAGGCTAGAATGTAATACACAGCTACGCACCTCTGTGTGGGTGTGAATTATAGAGGTAAGTGAGGGGATGGAAGATCCTTGCTGCTGGTATCAAAACAGCAAACCTGCTAGTGTATAAGTTACAGACATTAACTGCACTTAAAAGCGTCTTGGTCAGAGACAGAAGCTGAGAGTCCATCTACTAGTCATATGCTAGAAACTAGCAGCAAAGAATGGAAAGATAACATCTGGAAAAGCTTGTGTGACCTGGACAAAGATGTGATAAAAACTGAAATTAGAACATGGAGGATATTTGTGTCACTGGAGGTGTCGTAGACTCAGTAGGAGAAAGTGATAATATCGATCATCACAGTGGTGAGATCAACCTAAGGAAATACAGCCTGTATATGTTAAATTAGAGTGTTGAAATACTAGTGCCGAGGAACCCAACTGGGGACTAAAAACACTGATGCAGAGTCTGAGTGAGGATTTTAGAAGGAAGAAGAAGAATGGTTGGTGCAGATGTACAATCATCTGAAGGGGCTGGTTTTTTGCAGGAATGATGTGG